>WBMY01015895.1:409506-422158 GCA_013397315.1 Donacobius atricapilla
AATATAAAATATAAAATATAAAATATAAAATATAAAATATAAAATATAAAATATAGAATATAAAATATAAAATATAGAATATAGAATATAGAATATAAAATATAAAATATAAAATATAGAATATAGAATATAAAATAGAAAACAGAGGCACTTCCTCCCCCTGCCAGCGCCTGTTTGCATTCTGCTCCTTCAGCCCGTTTTCCTGCAGTGCAGGAATTGCCCGGTGCCTTTTCCCTGCCCAGGAATGCCCACCCCGATCAGATCAGGGGGTTCCAGGGCTGAAATCTGCACCCATAAATTACAGTGAGGGCAGGAGAGCCTCTCTGAAAAGCCTCTCCTTAAAGTTCCTTCCTTCAAGGCAGGAGCAGCGCGGTTCCCTCACGGTGACTCATTTCAATACATATTTCAGGCCAGATGTCACTCCTCGGTGTTTATTAGCTGAACACCAAGTCCCCGAACAGAATTGGGAAGCCACAACCCCAAAGTAGAGGAGTTGGTGATGCACTCACTGCAGATTTATTGTGCTGTACCGAGAGTAGCAACGTGCTCTGGGAGTTTGAAAGTATTCGTTCTCAGGTGTGGTAAAAATGAAATTAAAACACAAATGGAATGAAATAATGGCATAATAAATGGCACAATAAATGGCATAAAATGAAAAAAAAAAGGAATTAAATATAGCATAATGAATGGAATAAAGTAATAAAATAATAAATGAAATTAAATAATAAATGGAATAAAAATAAATGAAATAAAAATAAATTAAATGAAAATAAATTAAATAGAAGTAATTTAAATAAGACCAAAATCCAACTAGAATCAAACCTAAAATAAAATAAAATAAAATAAAATAAAATAAAATAAAATAAACCAACCCTCTGGAAGACCGGTTTCCAGTTCCACATATGAGCTCTATGGTAAAGTTAAAGAAGTTGGATTTTTTCCAACCAATGCCAAGCAATCAGGCTCGATTGTGGTTTAATGATTCTCTAAATGCCTTTTTTTGTTCTGTCCCTTTGTCCTGAGGCTTCTTCCTCTCACTTCGGACCCAGCCAAGGGCGGATGATAAAAGTGCCCAGGTTTGATTGGGAGATTTGAATAAAAGCTCCTTCCTAGCAGCTTCCTCTCCTCAAGGAAAGAATCGTATGAAATAAATAAATTAACAAGAAAAGAGTTAAAAAAAAAAAAAACCCAAACAGAAAACCACTTCTAATTTCCTTGAAGACACTAGAACTGGTTTTTGTTGTTCGGAAAATAATACCAATACAAATATCACCACCAATAATAATAATAAAATAATAATAATAATAATAATAATAATGATAATAATAATAATTTTCCTATGGCACTCATCCCAGAGAGCCTCTCCTGGGCAGCAGGGCAGTATTAAAGGTTCCCAATGCTGATGTTTAAATATTTCCAAGGATTTGTTAATCCCAGTGGACGGGGCTCCGGCACTCTGCTGAAGCAGCAGCCCGGACGTCGCGTATTTAGCAGATCCTCCGAGGTGATGACAGCTCACAAGGAGTTGATAAACGCCATTCCTCGGGAAGATAAATGTAAAGCAAACCCTCAAACCTCTGGCGATTTATTCACAAATCCAATTATTTCGCAGCAGCGTTTTGAATTCAAAGGGATGGGGGATTTTTGAAGGAGCAGCAAGGACTTGGGCTGGGCTTTTATTTATAAGCGCTGAGGAAGGCGAGATGTAAAATACAAAAGTGAAGCAAAAGGGAGTTGTGAGGAAGGCATTCATATTCCCTCCTGGTGTGGGTCCTGGCTGCTGCTGGCGTCGGAACACCCAGATCCAAGAAAATCCCAACCTTTTTCCAAGGTGGCTTTAAAAGATGCGCAGGACAGGCCGATTTCAGAGCCCGGGGGGCTCAGCAGAGGAGCGCTCACACAGACCTGGGCTCCTGCTCCCAAATTCCCAGGTCTGGGAGCCCCGGAATCCGACTTGGGTGGGATGTGATTGTGTCACGAGTTTGGAAAGAGCGAACACTCATTTTCAGGAATATTTTCCCTAGAGAAAAAGCCCGCTCCATAAATAAAGTGATCTTGAGAACGATATTCTTAGTTATAAGAAGGATTACTGTGGGGTTTTTTTGGGATACGCAACCTCGGAGCTGGCATATCAGAAATGAAACCGGCGATAATTAAGGCTCGAGATAGCCACGAGTGTGTCTCGAGCCGTGACAACGCATTTGAAGAAATCAAAATCACAGCGCAGAAAAATCCGGCTGTGCTGAAACGCTGGGACGTTCCACCTGGATATCCCAGCACCCTCGGATTTGTCCTGGGCTGGTTTTTTGCTGTTTAAAAACATCCCTGGAGCTGCACCTGCCCATCAGAGCCTGCTGGGAAAGCTGTGAGGCGGCGCTGCTACCCCAGGGTGATGGGTTGGGGTTTTTCTCCTTGTTAAGGTGGGATAGACATGGGAAAAGAGGACTCGAGCTTGGACTCGGTTTTATCTTATCTACCTTCAAACTCAGGAGCTGCCAGCTTTAACCAGCAGGGTAGGAACATGAGGCCGAGTGGAGTGCTTCCAACTTTTTCTAAGGTTATTTAAGGGATAATTACTTAATAACAAGGTGACACATCGATGTTTTTGACTTAATAATGACCACTCGAGGCCTGCAATGAGAACCGTCTTCACCTAATTGCAGAAAACCACCTAAACTCATCCAGAAGAAGGAAGAAGGTGAAGAGGAGGGTTTAGACAAAGCCTAAAGCCTTCTACCTTGTCTCTCATGTATTACTACGGACTAAAATCTTAAATCTAAGCGTTGCACCCTGTGAGATCACACAGCCCTATCCAAACTACGCACTCACAACCTCCGTGCTGCCACTCAATCCTGGGAGCTTGTCCCAAGGCCTGGAGTCACATGTGGCGCTCGCTCGAGGGTCAGCGCCTTTTATCGCAGAAAAAAAATTGAATTTTCAGCCTCCAGGGCTCCAACACCCCAGCGCAGAAAACTTCCACAAGCCAGGACAAAGCCCCCCGAGATTCTTGCTGCTGCAGCGCTCTCCCAACCAGCAGCTCCATCTCGGTTAAAATACACTTTTTGACTGATTTCCCCAAAAGGCCGATTTCATACAACAGCTCACAGAAATCCAGCAGCCACCACGTGAGGCTCCGGCAGTGGAAACTGTGGAAATCGATAAACTCAGCGAGGAGATCTCTTGCCCGGGCAGAACCACATCTAAGGCAGAAACGTCTCGCTGTGATTTCGGGAAGGAGCATGTGACAGAGAATCACTGGCTCGGCGTGGTTTGGAGTTCTTTCATGCCAGAGCCTCCCCTTGCTCTTGTGGAGGCTGAAATAGGTGAGTGCTCCTGGCTTTCATCCATTAGACATTCAAAACTTCGTTTTTAGACATTCAAAACTACTTTTTTCGGCATTCAAAACTACTTTTTTAGACATTCGAAACTACTTTTTTAGGCATTCAAAACTACTTTTTTTTTTTTTTTTTTTTTTTTTTTTTTTTTTTTTTTTTTTTTTTTTTTTNTTTTTTTTTTTGTTTTTTTTTTTTTTAATTCCCCTCCACCAGCATCCTCATGACTCATTTGGAATTCTTGCGCACAAAAGCGCACGAAACCCCCTCGAGCCACGACTTACAGTAAAAAAAAAAGCGCTTGGAGTACGTGTCAACGATTGCAGAATGGGCGCATTATAATTTGTTAGGAGAGTCCGGGCGAGGTTTCTGACCGAGGAATTCTTGCTGCTATCCGAAATATTTTGGGGGTATTTTGGCTGGGAAAATTCGAAGCGTGTAATCAGCCCCTGCATCTGCCCACGGAAGGGAAATTTCATCACCCCCGCCGATGTTACAATTCGTTCAGCTGCGAGCATCCAAAGTAGGAGTTTTGTTTGGGCAGAGCTCTGCTGAATTTCGGCGTTTTGATTCCACGTGTGCTGCTCTGACCGCAGCGGTTCCTCAAAAGGCGCTGTGCTCTTTGCTTAGGGAGAATTTGTGCCCACGAAGGCGCCGCTGCCCGACAAACACCGCAGAAAACTCGATTTTTCTCAACCTCACCGCTTCATTCCGTGTCACAGAGCAGGACAAAGACTTCCCAGCTCCAATTACAAACTCTGTTGGACCAGCCTATTTCTAATTTATTTTTTTTTTTTAATTTGGTGTGTTCCAAGCGCAGTTTTTGTATTCTGAACGGGGTGTTCTCCCAAATTCCAGCCGAATATTTTGTCACACTCAAGGCACATTTTCCCCAAATCCACATTTCTGCTCAGATCTGCTCCCCAGGGACCTGTTTTCTAAATACCCACCCTATTTCTTTATTATAACACCCACATTCTCTGCGGTTGTAACCATCCTATTTTCTGACTAATTATTTTTTCCTACACACATATTAACGCTTCAAACCAATGGGACTTCTAGCAAAAGTTAACATTTATGCCCTGATTTATATTCTATTTTATTGTAATATTGGTAAGAATGTAAATAGAGAAATAGCCACATGACAGCCGCAATTTTTACATTTCTTTGCATAAAAACCTTATTTATGATTGCCCAAAAACTCCCACGGGTGAGAATATTTCTTAGCCCAACTGTGCCTCCAGAAAATATTTATGGAAAAAGTTCCGTTTCGAACGAGGAGTGATCCATTACTTTTTGTTTCCTGTCAGTACTGTATCTAATACTGTGGCTGTTTAGATCTTAGGTCACGGAAAGGAGAGAAAAGGAGATATTTCCATATCAATGGAACGCTCTCCTCAGGAGTCAGGCCGCGGGAACAATATTTGCATCTACAGTTTGTTAACAGCACAGGCAAAACCGCCAGGGAAAATTCTTAAATTAGGGTTTAATGTGATGCTCCGTGTTCGCCAAAGAGAAACAAAAAGCCACCACGACCCCCGTGTGCTCAGGAGTGGCCGGGTCTGTGTAAACATCACCGTAAATCACCAGGGAAGACCTGAACCCCTTTTGGCCGGGCAGAGAACAAACTCCTCGGATAAAAACTGTGTCCAGAAAACTCCTCAGATAAAAAAACGTGTCCAGAGCTGCCCCCTTGCATCCTCCCAGAGGGGAACCAGGCAGCTAAATGGAAGTGGATTGCTCAAAATGCTCTAAATCCGTTGTATTATTGAGGAAATCTCGATTTCATGGAGGTACAGAAGCCGCATCTCCACTAAAGCTCAGCAGATAAACATCTCCCTAGGGCTGGCCGGTCCAAAATCGGGGGGCTCGAGGATTTTTTCAAAGATCCCACCCATGGCAGCGTTGTTTCCTAACCCACGTCCGTTCACGGAGCCTTGAGAGGCTGCGATCCCTTTCCTTGCCCCGTGGCTGTTTCTGATACAAATCTGCCTTTTTCTCTCCGGCCTCCAGAACGTCTCGTGATAACGAGTCCCGTGGAATATTTGTGCTGTGCTACGAAAACAGATTCCTTTTAACCATCCTGAACATGCCACTCCTCTCTTAACCACCCTTATTTGTCAAGTATTTCTTGCTGCAATGGGACTGAACGCAGCATTCCAGCTGACACCGCAGCATCACCATTTTGTATTTATTTTCTAGCGCAGCCCTTACGCGGTCTAGCATTTGAAAGGAGAAATTGCAATCCTGACTGCTGAGCACAGATCCCATTAAGCCACCCTCAATAATGCTCGTGTATTTTTTCACGCTTAAGAGCTCACTAGAAAAAAAAAATAATAATATCTTTTCCGTGGAACCACGTCAATGGAGTTGTTAATGTATTTGCTATCACTAGTTACAGTTAAAGATGTGGTTAGAATGAAAACAAAAGTCAGAGTTTTTCACAAAAGGGAACTGATTTCTGTGGCACCTTTGCCTTCCAAATCGTGATCCCTCCTTAGGACCAAAAAAACCACAGCAGCTGAAGGAAATTCAGTATTTCTGAAGTTATGGCCATGAATTCAGGAAAATAAATATAGAATTAAGGGACTGTGCATTGCCAGTGGTTTCTGAAATCCCTTAATTGGGTGATTTTATGTAGTGCCAAGAACGCAGCTAAAATTTTTGACTTTCAAAGCGCGAGTTCAGGGCCCAGTTCTCAGAGTGATGAGCACACTTGGGTTCTACAAAAGCCACAGTGGACTATAGCACTTAATAAAAATCAGGCCCCATGTTGTTTATTTAATTTATTTTTAAAAGATTTTCTTTGCTTTAGTCCACTAACAACTAATTAAGCTGCCTCCAGATTAAGAGGCCGAGCCAAGAATTACAGGATATACCACATGCTTTCTCAAGGCAAATATTTACAGTTGTTTGTTGGGTTGATGTCTTTGACATCCATCTTCTACACACAGGCCACGAGGGGAAAAAAAAAAAAAAAGAAACGCGACATCGCAAAAATCACCACATGACACGACGTGAAAGATTTGCTTTTTTGAAAAGCAAGATGTATTCAAGGCCAGCCTTGCAAATTGTTTTGCAGATGCTATTTCTATAATGCTGGCATGGCTCCTCCGAGCGAGGGGGGCCGGGGCCAGAGCAACATAAAAGACTTAGATCAAAGATTCTTTTTTGGTAGGCAAAGGCTTCTGGCTTCTTTTTCCTAATGGGAAAAGTTTGTGATATCAGAGGAGACCGCACATCGAGCAGGGTTGTGCGGCCCAGCTTTCACATTCCCTTTTTTCCTGCTCTGTCTCTCCCCTGGGGCTGGGCTGGTGCTCCTGGGGCCTCGGTGGGATTTAGCACGGGCAGAAAACGCTGCAGAAATACAGGCTGGGTGATTCGTTTGTCATTTCTGCACTGCAAACCCCAGGACTGGCCGCCCTGGATGAGGGGCTCCAAGGCCTTTGTGATGCTGTCCGGAATCACGAATTTATGCCGGAGTGTCACGAAGGCAGCCCTGAGTGGGAAAAAGCTCTGCCTGAGCCTCCCAAAACCCTGTCCCTCTCTGGGTGCGGCAGAGCTCAGCAAGGGCTGGCTCCTGGGGGAGAACCAGCAGTTCTGCGGGAGCAGGGACAGAGTGAGGCCTGCCCGGAGCATCCCTCAGCGCACCCCGGGGAGCTGCAGCCCCTCCAGTCCGGGATAAATCTCCCGTTTTCCCAATGCCCAGTGTCCATGTGCTGGCTGGGGACGGGCTCAGAGCTTTCCCAGCAGGTTGTAGAGCTGCAGGATGGGGCAGTTCCCGATCCCAAATCCCCTGGGATTGCAGTTCCCAATCCCAAATCCCCTGGGATTGCCGTTCCTGATCCAAATCCCCTGGGATTGCAGTTCCCAATCTCAAATCCCCTGGAATCGCAGTTCCCGATCCCAAATCCCCTGGGATCACAGTTCCCGATCCAAATCCCCTGGGATCGCAGTTCCCAATCCCAAATCCCCTGGGATTGCCGTTCCTGATCCAAATCCCCTGGGATTGCAGTTCCCAATCCCAAATCCCCTGGAATCGCAGTTCCCGATCCCAAATCCCCTGGGATTGCAGTTCCCAATCCCCTGGGATCGCAGTTCCCGATCCCTGGCGCTGCAGGCAGCTCCCCTCACAGCCAGCCCGTGCCAGCCCAGCACATGGAACCTGGCAAATTCGTGACTCTATTAAAGCACAGCCTTCAAAATCCCTGTTGGGAAGGCGGAGACAGCGAAGGACACCGAGCAAACACAGGCTGACAGTGCAGACCTGTTGAGGAGCTGGGAGAAGCGGAGAGAAGATTTTTCTCTCGCTCAACCCCGTGATTTTCAAGTGAAGGTCTTTGAACTTCTTTTTCTGAGCACTTATATTTTTATTACAGGAAATTAAGAGGCTGAATGATGTGTGATTCGACTGTGCATCCCTGGACATGAAATGAAGCCATAATAAAACATTTTCATATGAAATCAAAACCAGAAACTTGACTCTCTCCTACTTCTGACCTCTGCTCTATGGCCGTGGTGGGAGCCAACAACTGCTCCTTGCAGTGCTGCATTAATAAGTCTTTAGATGGGTTAAGTGCTGCTTTAAATGATATTTTTGACCATGGAATCCCGAAGAACAGAGCGCTGAGGGCCTCCCAGGGATCCCTGGCCATGACAAAGCAGGATAGGGTTCTCCTTTAGCACCTTTGTGCCTGGCTGGACTTCAAACCCAAGGCTCTGAGTCCCACTCCATTTATTTACTTTGCCCCCTCCTACACTGAGATACAGATTTTGGCCCATCCTTTAGAAGGATAAAGTCAAGAAATGAGGCTAGGCAGGAGAAGGCTGCTTCGAGGATGGGTTTTGCTTTGAAAATTGCTACTCGGGAAGAACAAATGCAGCCACTCGGTGTCCTGCTGCTGCAGGCTGAGCTGGCGGGGAGAAACGTGAGAGCTGCAAGCATCAGGCAAAGGAATCAAACTGATGCTCTAATCAAGTGCAGCTCAAATCTGTAGCGCCCAATAAAAGACAATCAGCGCAGCTGGGACTGTGCCAAACAACCCAACAATACAAACGGAGTTTTCCAGGGTGGGAAACTCTCGTTTGAAATGACAAAAATTAACAAACGCTGCAGTTCAGCTAAACAAGCCCAGGGGATCACCCCTCTGCTCCCATCCCCTTCCCCGCGCCAGCACCCCCAACCACGGGGCTCGGGTTCAGGGAGCTGAACCAGCCAAACCCAAACCGTTTTCTCTGACGCTCAGGCTCCATCAAATGACCAGTTGTCAGGGATGAGTCTGGGGGGAAGGAAAAAGCAATTCTTTCCTTCTGATCCCTCTTGCCAGTTAAATAGGACAGCATCTTCCTGCTCCTCACTCTTCTTCTGGCATCCCTCATCCTGCCTTTCGTGCCACGTTTCTGCTCTGACCTGCTCCACTCCCAGGTACCAGATCTTTAGGGCAGCTCTCTCCTTATTTCGTTATTAAAATGGAAATAAGGGCGAGCAGGGGCACCAGTGTTAAACCAGCTTCATGCCACCTGTGCTGAAGAGTCTGCTGCCCAGGGGAGCAGCTCTGCAGGACAGAAGCCACTGCCTGTCACTCTGAAATGGAGCGGTCACCGGGGCACGCTGGAGCAGAACTGTAAATACAGGAGACGTGGGGACAGGCTGAGGGACAACTGTCCCTCCCACGGAGCTCCCTGCTCAGCTGAGTGTTCATTGCCAGCACTGCCTGTGGTGCTCGGAGAAGCCACAACAGCAGATGTGTCACACCTGGGGACAAAGGTCAATCCCCTTCACGCCTTAAATTTCAGCTTTCCTGTATTTCGGATTCTGTGCTGCCCAGGGGAGCAGCTCTGAGCTCACACTCAGCGTCACTCAGCTCTGCACAGAGCAGGGACACAAAACAAATCGTGCTCCTGCTGCACACCAAGGACAACTTTCAGCCCAAAAGCACAACCAGCAGTGGGCTGGAGGGAGGAACAAGGAGGATGGGACCTCACAGCCTGGAGCTGGAACTGGGCAATTAAACCCCAATATGCAAATGGACCAGAACTTATAAAAGTGGGAGACCTCATGAGACTGGCCGTCCATTTTGTGTCCATTTTGTGTCCATTTTGTGACCATTTTGTGCCCATTTTGTGTCCATTTTGTGTCCATTTTGTGCCCATTTTGGGTCCATTTTGTGCCCATTTTGTGCCCATTTTGGGTCCATTTTGTGCCCATTTTGGGTCCATTTTGTGTCCATTTTATATCAAGGGGTCCTCTAATTTTATTTACAAATGCAGCACCCAAACACAAACACTGATTGACTCAGCCTTAGCCAAGTAACAGTGACACAATAACCAAAAGTTTAAGCCAATAAAGGATTTTCCCCTAAGCAGCAAACAACAAATGGTGCTTTTTTGTTAAATATTAAAGAAAAATAAGTCATCAATTTACATGTTAATGGTGGGACATTCTGGCACTGTCCAAACTTTCCTGCCTGGTAGGGTGATGCAAGAAATTTTCACACTTCTTCAGAGAGGATAAAATCCCTGCTGCTGCTCAAAAGAAAATCAAAACAAAACCAGAAAAGATAAGCAATTAAAGCCAAATTGTTTTTTAGAAGTGTCTGTTCCTCAAAAGAGACAGAAACTAAAGCTCAACAACCCTCCTTTTTCCACTTTGAAAAGAATTATTCTTTCTAATTATAAAATTACAGCCAGCCTTTGTTGATCTTTTCAGAGTATTTTCAGTTGTACTGTATAAATCTCCTGGAGAAATCTCCTCCATTACCCACCATCTTTACTGAGGGAGCATTTCTGAGGTTATTTCTAGGAAAAAGAAACTAGGAAATTACAATATTTGCTGTTGTTTCACTACTGGTTTGTTTTGGGTGGGTTTTTTTTGTTTGTTTGGTTGGTGTTTTTTTTTTCTTCCTTCTCCTCATGTGGTCATCCTGAGGTGACTGGAATGTACAGGAACACCCCAGTACTCAGAAGAATAAAGTTCAGAAATAATTTTATTACTCAGGGAAAAAAAAACCCAAAAAACAAAACCAAAAAAAACCAAGGCTGGTAATTTTTCCTAATTCCTCCTGCCACGAAATAGAAATGCTTTCTGCTTCAATGAGCAAATTGGTGGGTCTGAATTCCAGAAATTCAGATTTCCTCACAAAGGCAGCGCTACGACCGAACAGGTTCTGTGCCGGGAATTCTGGCCGGGTGCCACTTTGTTAATAAATACAAGTGCTGAATTCAGCTGGATTTAAAGATTGTGTTCTTCAGCAAGTCTGAAAGTGGCAGAGTTGTAAAATTCTCCTTGAGCTGGAGCTTTGAATCTCAGGGAGAGCAGGGCAGATAAGAAGTGTCTGGTCCTGCAGGGAGAGGGAGATGGGCAGGGCCAGCAGTGACCAAACCCTGCAAACACAGAGGTTGCACCCCTGGAACAAAGGAATCGCTCAGATAACCTACAAAATGTATTTAATTTGGCTTTTCACCTTTTTAATTCGAATTTCAGTGATGGACGGCAAAGCAGCAAAGAGCAGGATTAGGGATCAGAGCTGAAATTGTTCCTTTTTGCGTCTTCTGCGCTCTTCTTCGTTAAAAAGAATTTCATTTTCTTCAATAAAATGGGTAATATTCCATTATCAACAACAGCAACCAACTAGAATTTCAACAAAAATGGCCCAACAGCCGGGGGTTTGGGCGTTGGTTTTGCTGCTTTTTGTTTTAGTTGCAGTCAATTGATTGCCTAAAATAAATTGTGTCTTAATCACACAGGATAACATTTATATTTTATAGACACAACGGTAATTATCAGAGCTGAACAATCCCAGGCACGTGATTTTTCTTCCTGCCTGCTCCAGCCCATCGCACATAAAAACCTGAATTACTCCAAATACATTTATTTTTCCAAACGAGCCAGCGAGCTCAGTTTTCAATCAATGGTTCATAAGCAGAAAGTTGTTTTTTGGTTTTTTATTTTTTCCCTGTGTTCAGATTAAAACCTGGGGCAGCCCAAAGCCAGCAGCAATCCCCAGCTCCCTGCAGGTGCCTCTCGCGGGTATTTCAGGACAGCCCCACGCGGATTTTTTACCAACATCCCCCTGTATCTATGCCGGCACTCCAGGTTTGTCCAATTCTCCGTGTTCAAACCTGTTCGCAACTCAAATTTGGGGTTATTTCCTGTTTTAATACATTTTTTGTTATATTTATATTTATTTATTTCCTTTTTTTATTTGTTTTTTCTTCTCACTTGCAAGTGAGCCCCGAAGAACTGCATTTCAGCCTGCAGGTGCCTTGGTCCAACTGCTTTATTCTCCTTTTCCTGAACATTTGAGACTGAGCTGGTATTGGCAGGAAAGAGAAACTTTGCCAGTTCTGGTAGAGGTTGAGCTTTAGACCCGAGTGAAGGCCTTGTTTCATGAGAAAAACAATGATTTCATTCGCGATTACTCAACTAACGAGTCGGGTTGGAGTGGCTCCTCGTAAAATCTTCTTGTTATTAGCAAAGAGAGTTTATAATAATAATAAAAAAATACAAAACAAAAAAACAACCCCAAAAAAACCAAAACCAAAACCAAAGAAACATACAAAAAAACCCCCAAAAAACCAAACCCAAAACCAAACAAACATACAAAAAAACCCCCAAAAACCAAAACCAAAACCAAACAAACATACACAAAAACCCCCAAAAAACCAAAACGAAAACCAAACAAACATACAAAAAAACCCCAAAAAACCAAAAGAAAAACCAAACAAACATACAAAAAAAACCCAAAAAACCAAAACCAAACAAACATACAAAAAAACCCCCAAAAAACCAAAACCAAAACAACATACAAAAAAACCCCCAAAACCCAAACCCAAGAGCAGCAGGGAACATCTGGCTGTGCTCTCTGCCAGGGGTGTTGGCGCCTCGGGCTCCGCAGGTGAAGGTGCCCGGGGAAGGTGTCGCTGCCTGGGCGGGACTGGGGGCGCTCGCAGGTGCCTTGGGAAGGAAATGCGCTCATTTATTTCACCTCCCAGCCCAAAGCTGCACCCCGGCACCCTTCTCCCTCTGGCCCAAAGGAACCTTTACAGCCTGCGCTGCGAGGTGCAGACAGGCCCTGAGTGGGGAATTCGAATTTCTCTGTTTCTCTAAACCCTTGGAACGCTTAAATATGGCAAGGAGGGATACGGGGCATCTCCTAGAAGAATAAAGTGAAACCTTCGGTGTGGGAAAGGCTCAGTAATAAGGATCCTGCTTTAATATTATTTTTATTTTAAATTTTTATTTTTATTTTTGTTTTTATTTTATTTATTTATATTTATATTTATACTTATACTTATACTTATATTTATACTTATATTTA
>WBMY01015895.1:423907-438511 GCA_013397315.1 Donacobius atricapilla
TTTACTTTATTTACTTTATTTACTTTATTTACTTTATTTACTTTATTTGTTTACTTAAATTTATTTATTTATTTACTTTATTTATTTACTTTATTTACTTTAATTGGGAGATGCGTGTGTTACATCTCGAGGCAGACCTGGCGTTTTTACCCATTTTTCACCCATTACAGCGTCGCTCTTGAGCGCTCCCTCACCAAAACGCTCCGCGCTCCTCCCGGGAGATCAATCACAAGTAATATCAGCTCTGATATTCCATCAATACCGCGGTGCCCGGGATGTTCAGCGCCCGCACCGGGGATGCAGCGGAGCTATTCCCACATCAAAAATAAATGGAGAAACATCCTTGCATCTGCAAACGGAGCAAACGCTGCTGCGCCGCCGGCGCTGCGCCCGTCTCTGTTCGCGCCCCGAGCCGCAGGGCCGAGGGCTCAGCTCCGCATTTCCACCTCCGGATTTGCCCTCTGCTGCTCAGCCCTTGCGGAGCTGAGCGGGAATTCAGATATTCCAGGCAGCCTGGGAGGAAGGAGTTGGCTGTGGTATCCCTTTAGACAGAGCTTTTATGGTTAACCTTCAAAAATCTCTCACTTTCTCCCCAGTTGTTGTCCTAAATAACATTTTCAGTCTGATTTAATTGCTGTAGTCAAAACAGAACCACGAAGGTCTTAACACAGAGCCGAAAGAATGGTCCTTGTTCCTCCTCCTACCTCGGCATCTAAGTCATAAAATATCTTTAAACCAATCCAAGAGCATTTTTAGGGATGCAAAAATGTCCTGGGACAAAAATACCCTTCTGCCCGCTCTTGAATTTTGAAGGTCTGGATCAAATTATTTCAATTCTCTGTGAGAAAAAGAAGTTTTGCAACGATTCCACGTGTGTCAGACCCGAACCTCTTCCACAAAGAACTCTCGCACCAGAGCAATCCCCAGCCCGAGCTGCTGCCTGACAATTTCTCGGCCTTTTGCTCCTTCCCTCCACCTTTTTTGCTGACGCCTTGCCCACAAAACCCACACAAAAGGCCTGAAACGATCTAACTTTTGAGGGTTTTACCAAATACAACGGGAGCTTAACCTGTCGAATATTCAACCCCTTGCCCAGCTGAGCGCCGAGCTCATTTTCTGCTTTTTTTTTTCCTTCAGGAAGCGCGGATTTAAGCTCTGGCAGATAATACACAGCTCCAGGGTTGTTGCTGGGGTTTGTTTTGGTTTTTTTACGCAGTGATACAAGGGAAGTGGTTTTGTTGTCAGCAGGTACCTTGCTTGGGATATTCCGATAATGCAAGTTCATCACTGCAGACAAATTGTAACTGCTGCCCATCCAATCCGACCTCGAGCCCGAGGGACTGAGTGAGAGAACTGCGTTTAGAACAGCCCTAAACCTCCAATAAATCAACTTCACCTCCCCTGAGCTGTAAGAACTTCGAGAGGCAGATTCAGAACAGGAAACAACAACAACAACAAAAAAATCGGTAGGAAAGAGAGGTTTCAATGGCGCTATCTGCATGCAAATCAAAAACTTTAATCGCATTTAGCTTCTCTTTCTTCCAGAGATTGCTCCCTGATTTTAACAGTCCCACTCTGGAAAAGAATGCACGGGGAGGGACATGGAGAGGCAAATTTACTCCAGGAGATAGGAAAGGTCACGCGTTGACCCCTAATTCTGCAAGGCCGGGTCTTTTCACAGGGAGAAATGCAGAATTTAAACTGCTGTAGGGAAATGCAGAAACGTGTGTTTTAATCATAGCAACGGAATACCTGGGCCGAATAAATACCGGCAAAGGCACTCCCAGCTCTTGCAGGTACGGCTCTAAAAGGTTCTAAAAGGTCTTCTCTACAGCCGGCGGTTTTGGAGTTATTTGGCAGCGTTCAGTGCCTGTGAGTGGAACACTCACCCTGCAGCAGAACCGGCTCTCCTTGCTAAAGACACTTTCCCTCCAAGCTGAAATAGTCACTTTTCCTGATTAGAACGGGTAAAAAAAAAAAATAAAATCATAATTTATGTTGGTGGTTGTCTATTAAATAGCCTGCAATACTTCAAAAGGCTGTTTACCTGTGATTTAAAACCAGTATCTTCTGATCAAAGAGATAAGCTGTCTCCACGCTGTCTGCTATCACCTCCTTCCTAAAGCCTTTCCCCCCACTTGAGTTAACTTTTAGTTTTCCTGGAGTATGAAAGGACGCAAGTTTCAGCCTTGTCCCTGTACATTTCCACACGATTTTTTTGCCGGGCTCTATCGTCCTGCCCGGCAGATAATGTTTCAGCAATTTAAGATTGAACAGCTGCTGCCAGGAGCTGCAATTGGATAATCTCAGGGCTGCTGCTGCTTTGAAGTTGCCAAGTCCCAATAAAACCCCGCAGCTCTGAGTGCTGCGCTTGGGATTATTACCAGTTAATTGGGAGAGCTTTTGAAAGAATTGGAAACACTGAGACGCACCGGGATGGATTTCTGCTAAAATCAGCTGGAAGCGGCAAAGCAAAACTTTATTCTTCAGGCCAGCGTGGAGTGGAAAGGGAGAGATGAGCTTGACCTGACATCCTTTGGTGTTTGCTGCTACCATTGGCGCAGAAAGAGGCTCAGGGCCTGGCAGCCACTTCCTGAGAGCAGAGAAAATAACCTACATTTGCTGCAGGTTGTGTCGAGATCGGGGAGCTCTGAGATCACAACACATTCGTCCTCTCAAGTGCTAAAAAGGAGATGTGAGACCTCCCCTGCTGGACAAATTCCAGCAGAGACGAAGAATCCAGGGCTAGGGAAGGATGCCATGGCATATTTCCTCCTTGAGAGAAATACTTATCTCTGACAGCAACCAAGAATTGGTTACATAGAAAATGCAGAAGCTGAGCTGCTGCGGAGGGGGGGCACCAACACTGATAAATATTCACTTGAAAACATCGTCCGAGTTGAAAGTTAATTGAAATGCTGAAGCTTTGTTTGCTTCCCCCTCCAGCACAGCTGAAACAACAAAACCAGTCAGGCAACTTTTCTTTTTCTTTTTTTTTCTGTCTCCCTCTTTTTTTTTTTTTCTTTTTTTCCCTCAGATATGAATTACTGACAAAAAGCTTTGGGGTTCTCAGAGAAGCTGCAACACCCCAGGGATTTCTCCCAGCTCCAGACAGAGTGACTTCATGAAATATCCTGGGTGCTCTTTGTGTGCATCTGGTTTGTGGTCAGACACAGAATTCAGTGTGAAAACACTGCTGGGACACCCTTTCCCAGCACATTCAAGGCTTTACAAATGAGAGTTTAAGGTTCTCATTTGTGAGGGTGACGGGCCTGGGTTTGTTTTTGCTGCACGCCTCCCCCTTACAGAAATGAGGAGCGTGGAGATAAAAACTGTGTTCTTTCTGCTCCACTCCCTCCTCTGTTTGTTCTCTGGATAAAATGAAATTTCTGAAATTCCACAGTGGGTTGTAACTTTTTGTAGAATGCTCATGTTTAGTAACTCCGTTTTTTTTACGTATTTAAAACTTTTTTTTTTTTAATGCTTTTTACCGAGTAGCTGTAATTCCATAAGTGTAATTCCATGAAGTGCTTCCACACCTCTTCTGCATAAGGATCAGTGCTAAATAAGTGGCACTGCCTTAATTTTACAGCTGGAAAACGTCACCACAGACCCCTGCAAGGCACCTGGACATTCATCTTTCCACCTTCATCCCAGGCTGGGAATGGTCAGGAAAACCTCCCTGAGCTCATCCCATCCCGCTGGCCTTGGCTGGCTCCTTCCTTGGCTCTGGAAGCAGAACTCCAAGGATGCAGGTGGAAGAGGAGGTGTAAAGGAGAAAGGCCTCGGAGTATCCTGAGCACAGAGGATTTTTCTTCCTGCTGACTCTTCACATTAATGTCATTTTACCTGCGAACTAAACCCAGCAGCAGCTGCTCTACCCCATAGTTCTGTTCTTCCCTCACTCTGGTGTAAATGCAGATTAAGTTTATAGTTAAAATCCTGATTATCTTGGCCCAGAGTTATCCAAACAGGACCGAGCCCGTAGGTCGGGATTTACGAAAATAAAGAGACACAAATAAATGAATTGTTCTCGTTTTCAGGGGATGGTGGTGGCAGGAAAAGGGGGAATGGCCTCAGACTAAAAGAGTTAGGTTTAGGTGGGATATTGGGAAGGAATTCCTGGGGGCAGGGGCTGGGCTGGAATTCCCAGAGCAGCTGTGGCTGCCCCCGGATCCCTGGCAGTGCCCAAGGCCAGGCTGGGATAATCTGGGACGGTGGGAGGTGTCCCTGCCATGGCAGGGGTGCCACTGGATGGGCTATAAGGTCCCTCCAACCCAAACCGTTCCCTGATTCCCGGTATTCCCAAACTGATCTTCCAGCTGAGGGGAGGGCGGAGAAGACCGACCCTGCGGTGAAAGGCAGTTTTTTAAGAATTTAAACTGAAGAGCCCCCCACACTAAATGGACTGAGGAATATCCCATGTGCCACAGACAGTTCTTCTTTCAGAGAAGTTTTGTGTAGGACTTTTCCAGGACAGGTCTCTCACCCCTCCCTTTTCGGGGGAAAAAAGGCAGAAAATAGGAATTATTGTCCTGCATGTTTCTGATGATAAGTAAAGATTCCCATGTGTTTCATACACAAAGTGTGGTGATGCATACCAGGATGTGGGTGGCACGAAGGTTAGTGCTAATATTCAAAAAATACCTGCAAGCCATGAGGAAATAAAAATGACAGAAGAGAGACGTAAAAAAAAAATTCCTGGAACTTTCATTAGAAATGCTCACCCACACAAAACCAGACAAATATTCCTGTATTTTTTTGCCTATTTCTCAATAAGCTTTTTTTTTTTTCCTTTGTAAAGAGGAAATGCTTAAATGGCTGACAGAATAATAACAGCAGCACCCAAGAGTGTCTCTTTGATTGCTGTTCCATGAGTTCCCAGGTAAAGTTTTCCCACTGCAGCACAAAGGAGCCATTCAGGGCCCCACAAGGCCGCGCTCAGAACAAACCCAGCCAGGAAACTTTGACCCCACAGCATGAAATCATAAACTGATATCATTTAGGGACAAGTGTAGCATCTTATCCCGCATTTATTGCCACCAACCGCAATAAAATGAAGATAAATGGGAGGGATGAAAGGCTCCTGGCGGAGCTGATGGTATCAACACCTGAATGTTAGAGTCCAAAGAAACAGAGTCCACAGCAAGCTCAGCCCAGGGCGTGCAGGGACAGGGATGTGTCATCTGCCTTCTAGACAAAACTTTTAATATATTAAAACCACTTAATAATAATAACAATAATAATAAAACCCCCTTTAATTCTCTTTCTGAGGCTTCCCATTAAGGCATTCTCGTTCTGCAGCTCTACAACGCTGGAAAATGAAACTACGGGGTCGCCGCTATTTTTGGGGCTGTTTTTCAAGAACTCACAGGTTGCTCTGGGACGCAGCGGAAACTCGAGACCAAACCTGCCGAGCTCTGAGTTTCTCAGGCTGTGCTCACAGGAGCCTTCAGAAAGTGGAACAAGTGCCTTGGCATTTTGGAGAGCGGCCGTAGAAACCTCCTGGCATTTGGGCTTGCACAAAGGTGTTTGTTCTCCGGCTTGAAGCGCTTCAGGATTTCTGAAATGGCTGGAGTGGCAGATTTTTTGTGATGCATCTTTGGCCAGAGCAAACCTCTTTTCCCCATCCACCTGTCTGGCTGGGAGGTTCTGTGTGGCACAGCGGGAGATTCTCCACCTGCAGGTTAAAAACTCGAGGTAATGAGTGAGTGAAAAAAGCTCAGCGTAAGCACTAAACTGCAGACAGTCCATCTTGATAAGGAAAAGTGAATCAAAAATCCCATTTCAGAGGGATAATCTGTGCAATCAAGGAAAAACTGTGTTGTAACAACTGTGATTTTAATGTCATGAGGACATCAAGAACAGAGGATGAGAAGGGCGCCTAATGATTTATTTTCCTAATTTCAGAATGTGCCTTGTACCTTCTTTTCCCCTGGTGAGAATCCATTATTAATATTTACAAGCAATTCTCCAGTAAGCAGGTAAAGGCTCATAATCAAATCAAATTACTGCGCTCCTGATGGCACTTCATGAGATGAGCACTTTATTAGGGGAACAAAAGCTTCCAGAGAGATTATTTAATGAGAAGTACATCAGTTTCTTTAATACTTTCGTGGTAATTGCTAGTGAGACAATTATTTTCCTTGCCCAATGATTCTCCCTCCCCTAGCAAGCACTGTTGTACTCAATGCTTAGAGCATGATGTAATTATTCAGAGTTCATTAATAGACAATATTTCTTGTCCTTTCATTAAACCAGATTTGTGCATCTGTTTGAACAAGAGTACATCAATCAGCAGCCATGCAGTACAAAGTTTATATTATTTTCTTTTTAACTGTTAAGAACAATATGAGCCTGGCACTCTTCAATAAATCGAGGAAACCTGACTCTGGCGGCGTGAGCAAATCTCTATCTCTCAGCACATCTGCTCCACTTCACTTTCCCACCACTCAGGCAAGGACAATCACTCCCCAGCCTCGTAGGGAGCTCTGAGAATTTAGAGCTGAGCAATAATAAATTACTGATACTCTTTTTAAACCTCTGCCAGGCAGTACTGAGCGGTGACAAGACACGATGATAAAGCCAAAGGCACGGGTGCCTCTGTAGTCCCAGGGGCTTTTTGGTCCCAAGAGAAAAAGAGCTGTGGCAGGGGGTTGGAACCCTGGGCACTGAGAATTTCAGGTTTCTGTGCTGGCAGGCTCTGACCCCCAAGCAAACCCTGCATTGACCTGAGGCCGTGGAGAAGCTCCCAAAATTGAGTGACAGCGCTGGGATTGTGGGTGTGGAGTTTGAATAGACGTGTGTGATCTCAGAGGGTGGAAAACTCAGAGTTTAAGGGTTTAGAATATAGTAATTTATACCAAGTAAGATGGAGGTTTTAGGGCGTAAGCCAGTCCTTCTTTTTCCCCTTCTTCTCCATGGGTCTGGGGGGTGTTTTGTAATTGGATAGAAAAATCTGCATTGTGGGCCATGGGTGGTTGGTTATTGGGTTAAAAGTAAAAATAATTTAGGTATAATTTCTTAATTGGACAGTTTATCCTTAAAAGGCCTTGTAGAAAGAGAGATAGGGACCATTTTCTACTTTGTTAGCTAGAACTCACAGCCCGTGAGACTGTACCATAGATAAGAATTAATGAACATCTGAGTCCAAACATGAAATGCGTCTCTCGAGCATTTAATCCTGACTCTATCTGAAAATAAGATAAAAAGCAACAGCAGTGACCATCATTTTCAGGTGTCTTTTGCCTGTGGCACCACAGGACTTCTTTGAGAAGCCTTTCCAGCAGGAAACTAACAGCTCCTGCAGGGATTTATGTGGATGGAAGCAGCAGGGAAATGTTTCCCGCACTGCAGCCACACTCCCTTGGACGAGGCTAAGGAGAACCATGCCCAAAAAAGCAAATCAGGGAAGTTCTCCCGTGGGTGACAGACCCAGCATCAGCCCCGCAGGGAGTTCAGGGCACCTGCTGCACCCTGAAATACCAAACCAGCCTTGTCCCCTTGGCTGAGCCCTGCAGAGCAGCACTGACCCCATCCTGGGATTAAAGACAGTGCCCACCAATTTCTCTAAAACCTTATCATTCCACTTAAAGACAGTTTTACGGTTCTGAAGCCCTTTGAGCCCGTCTGCCCCATAAAACCCCAGTCCTTTTTCAACTCAAGCAACCAGAATGGTGGAAAAAGCAGTTCTGGCGCTGGGCAGGAAAACAGGAGAACTTTTCCTGGGTGTTCCATGTGGGAGCAGGATTTGCTCCAGTAAGGAGGGAAAACAAGGTCCCACCTCCCTCTGCAGCTGGATCGCTGCACAGAACACTCCGAGTTTCCCCTGGATGGTTTTGCATGCGAGGGGCTGATAAAGATCTTTTCCTCCAGTTCCATGTTCGCGTGGTACTCTTGTGAAATGGCCAAACCTGTTTGGTTACAGATTCCTCAGTCTGGCCTGATTCGTGTGCTCCTCTCTGGACCCCACGAGGGGACCTGGGAGGCTTTTGGTGCTTTTCAGGCCCCTTGTTGCATTATCTGGGGTGTCATTCTCTATTTCAGCTCTGGATTGCTCAAAACCCAGGGGTCTGTGCATTGCTTAAGGTTTTGCTCAGCTTCTCTGCTCTCCAGAGCAGCCTGTCTTTGAATTGTTACTGAAACCAGTTTCAGGAATAATCAGCTGTTACTAGAGTTTAATGGAGATATCCCGAAGTCTCTTCAGCCAAGGATTCCAAGCCCTGCATGTGCAGGGAACCAAGAAAAGCACAGCTGTTACAAACGCCTGATTATTTGGGCTTGTGAATTCCCTATCAGCCTCGGAGCAGTGAACAGGAAAACTGCGATGTTTGTCCGGTTTTAAAAGGAGGAGACGGCACCCAGTACCCAGCACTGAGAAGAGCATGAAGTGCCAGCGTTCCAGGCCCAGAGTGAGGCAGTGTGGCAGCAAAGTCTGTCCTGGGGGACAAAGTCACTCCCTGACTGGTTGGATGTTCATTAATTCCTCACAACCTGAAGAAAATCAGCTCAGCACCAGGTGAGTTACACCTGTCCTGTTACACTGCAGCCTGGAGACCCTGGGCACACCAGGCGTGGGAAGGTGATTAAATAAAGTCACATTAAATAAAGTGACATCCCCATAGAGACTGTTGCTGCAGCAACAAGACCTTCAGCTCCTCAAGTCACTTAAAGATAAATAATACCAGGAAAAAGAGACTCTGCTTGCCAAGCCCTTGTGAAATTCAGAAAAGCACATTTCACCTGAGAAGAGCTGGGGACGAGTGGTGCTGTGCACATCCAGCAGGTGTGCAGCCCTGCAGGGCTGTAATCACCACCTTCTCCCTGATCCTTACTCCGAGGCAGCTCATCATCCTCTCCATGACCAACCACCCCCTAAAAAAAAACACCAGAGGAAAAGCAACCGGTGCATTTGGCTCCAATGTACTATTTTGAATGGCTAATAGAGAAATGGGGGTGGAGAATGAAGAGTGTATTTATTGCTGATTCTCACCATGAGATTTGACGGATAGCATTTGCCTCCAACCTTTCAAGCCAGAAGTGGAACAGATGTTCATGAAAAGCCAGTTAATTTCCTGCCATTTGTGAACTGATTAGAAACTGAAACATTAGCGCAGTGACACTTCTTTATTTTTAATCTTGCTCGTGTTTTGAAAGGAAAAGAACCACCGGGAGCTAAGGTCTGCTTTTCAGATAGGAATAGCTGCGCATTTTTATTTCCTCTTTTAACCCAAAACCTCGCTGTAAAGGAAATAGGAAAAAGCCAACCTGAGGCTGCACAGTCAGCCGCAGCTTGGTGCTGCCAAGTGTGTCCTGGTGCAGCTTTGCCAGGGAATGAGGAAGAGGAGGCTGAGCTTCCTCACACCCCTAGCTCTTGTTACAGCTGCTGAGTCCATGTACAAAGGCTCTACAACCGGTTTCCAACAGCTAGTAAACAGGATGGTATGCTCGTACAGGTCATTGTCAAAAACGAAGTGTCCTGCCCTGCAGGGAGGAACAAGGAATGAGGAACCCTCCTGGTTTTAGTTTTCAGCAGGGCTGTCACCGAGTCTCTGCTTTAAGAGCTCCCAGACCAGAAATTCAGGCCAAATACAAATACGGTGGAAGCAGGTTTGATTCTATTCAAAACTGAATGATGGCTCCAGATCTAACCAAGGAAACAACATTCATGGACTGCACTGAATCCCAGCGGGAGAACTTTGGGCATACATTATCAGTTATTTATACTTTCCCTGCCCCCAGAAAGAGGATTTTACTCTCTTAGGTCAGAAGGAGCATGTTACTCAAAAGTAAAGCCAGGCAGAAAGTTTCTGACAAAGCAAGGTTTTGTTGGGCAATCACAATTTGCCAAGCCTGGGATCTGTTATTTAAAACATCCTGGCTCTGACGAGCAGGCACCGAGGCTGGGGCAGCTCCAACCCAGGGCTGGGGCAGCTGCTGGGCCACTCCAGTTTCTGCCTTTCCCCTGCTGTCCTTGTCAATATTCCTGGAGGGCTGTGGTGCTGCTTTGCAGCCAAATTAAAAAAAAACTTCATCTTCCCGGGACCCAAAGCAAGTTGGAAATGAGCAAGCAAATGAAAAAGGGAAAGGAAACTTTGTGAATTGCAAACCCCAATTTTCAAGGCAGTTGTACTCAGGAGTAATTACAACCAAATGAAACAAGAGCTCTGGGTTTAAAACCAGGATTTAAGAGGAAAATTGGTCAGGAGAGATTCTGACCAATGGTCAATGTTATATTAATTTTTCCTAAGCTGCACGTACACGCACAAACTGGAAAAGCACATGATTTCAAGCACGGAGCACAAACTTTGTTTATCAACAGCCTGAGCAGCACAAATGTGCTCAGACAGAGGGTTCGGGGGGCTGAGCCCGAGCTGTGTGCTCGTGTGTCCTCACTCGTGAGTGTGCATGAAGGCAGGGTACAGAAATCACAGAAACGCCAGGCTGGGGACAGCGGTGACAAAGTTCTGCACTGAAAAACAAAAGTTCTGTTCCCTGGCAGAAACGTTCTGTCCATCCTTCCCACCAAGGTGCACCTCTCCGTGAGCTCGACATTCCTGAGCCTGAATTTCAGCTCGCTGACCATCGCTGGCTCCTTTCCCAAGGGAAAGCTGCCAACAGTGTCTCTTTCCAAAACATCTCTCTGCGTTTCTCAGCACAGGCTCAGCAAACAGTGTGCCCTTTGCCAGAACAACTGTCCCAGGGGTTGTTTCCTATTCCTGACCCAATGCAGAGCAGTGTCAGTGCCATGGAGCAATAACAGACCTTTTTACACGGCGTGTTCTAAAAGGAACTGTTGGGATTGTAAATAAAGCTTCTTTCTCTGCTGACAGCTCCATGGAGTCAATCCATTTCGTGTCCCATCGTGACACCTCTCCGAGCGCCTCTGGAAAGGTCTGGGTGTTTTCCTGCCTGAGTTTCACGTTTTAGTAACAGGTGGTTGGGTTAATCCCCAAAACCAGCCCGAGCCGCACAAAGCCAGGCCGATTCCGAGCGCTGCTTTTTCTGCTCGGGATCAGCAACACGCCCAGCTTAAAGGTTATGAAAGCTCAGCGGCGAAACTCTCCTGAGCTCCCTGTCCCCGCGGTGTGAGCAGCAGGGATGTTACACAAACCATCCCCTCCGTGCTTCATCCCAAACCTCCAGGCCACACCTTCCCCTGGAATCAATCCCGGGAACCAAGCTGCTGCCAGCAGGACAATGAACATAAAATTAAAGTTGATTAAAATGACAGAAACCAGCTAAACGCGGAGCTGTCGTCATCGCCCAGGATTCAGCCCCCTTGCTAAAATTGCACGGTTCCCCTTTAAATTCCTTCCCCTGCTCCGCTTTCAAGTTTTCTTTACTTTTTAATTCTTTTCTTCTTCCTACTTCTAGCACCACTCCTCTGCTTCCTCCCTCTCCTGGGGGAGGGGAAAGGGAAGAATAAATGCTTTGTTGTTGCTCCCTTCCCCCAGCCTGTAAAGTTTGCTTCTCATTTCCTCCTGGAAAGGAGCATTTCTTCCTAGAAAACAGCATTTCCTCCCAGAAAACAGCATTTCTTCTGAGAAAACACTATTTCCCCCTGGAAAACAGCATTTCCCTCTCCTAGAAAACATTTCCTCCCCGAAAACAGCATTTCCTCCTGAAAAGCAGCATTTCCCTCTCCTAGAAAATAGCATTTCCTCATAGAACACAGCACTTCCTCCTAGAAAACAGCATTTCCTCCCAGAAAACAGTATTCCCACCTGGAAAACAGCATTTGCCTCTCCTAGAAAATAGTATTTCCCCCTGGAAAACAGTATTTCCCCATTGAACACAGCATTTCCTCCTAGAAAAGAGCATTTCCTCCTGGAAAACACCATTTCCCTCTCCTGGAAAACAGCATTTCTTCATGGAACACAACATTTCCTCCTAGAAAAAAGCATTTCCTCTTGAAAAACACCATTTCCTCCTGGAAAACAGCATTTCCCTCTCCTAGAGAACAGCATTTCCCCATAGAGAACTACATTTCCTCTTAGGAACCAGCATTTCCTCCTGGAGAGGACCGTTTCCCCAGCCATGGGAGGAAACGCTGCGATTTTTAACTGACAATTGGGCGTTTGAAAAAGAGACGGGCAAGGGGGCGGAAAGGCCGATCCTGTGGGAGAAAGGATGGATCAGGTTGGGGTTTTTATTTTTGTTTCTGGACATGAGATGGGGAGCGGGACCTGCATCGCCCCCAGCGGGGACGGCCCAGAGACCCCAAAGCGCTGAAAATCTCCCTCCTTTGGAGGCCTTGGAGCGTTTTGCTTCTCCCCGAGGCAGGAATTTCCCATTCCTGGCTGTTTCTGGGGCCATCAGCTGGCTCCTGTGCCAGCCCCAGCTCCTCTCCCAAAGCCAGGGAGGGACAATTTATTGTCTGACATAGATCATTAAATTAAATCACCAGCGGAGAGCCCCGGGGAAAAAAATTAACAAAAGTCACTGACTGATTTTAGAACCATTCAGGAGCTCTGAACTGGTGGGGAGAGGATTGTTTAAAAAAACCACAAAATAAAATCACACAAACCCCCCACTCCCAGGATTTATTTGCACAACTGCTGCAATCTGTAGACAGAATTAAAAAAACCCAGTCTTACCCCTTTCAATTAAAAATACTTCTAATGTTTCTGTATGAACTCAATTTGATTTTTAAAATTCCCCCTTCTTCCCCCTTAATGCCCATCTGTTTATAGAGCTCTATTGCTAATTCAGGGAATAGAAAGCAAATTAAGTTAATTAATCTGTAAAATAAAGCGAAAAGAAGACAACAAGAGAAAGGTTAAATGAGTGTGATTTGACCAAACTATGACTAAGGCAGGATATGACAACAACCTAAAATATTTGATGTGTGTAAGCTTCAGAGACTGGCACAGAATTTATTCTGGGTTTATTCTGGTAATAAATTCTGGCAATAATTCTGAAGTGAGGCTGGGTAACAGCACGGCCTCCAAAGGTTCCCTGAAGAGGCTCCAGCAGGAGATGAGGGAGATGCTGACAGCTCCTCCCGCTCTCAAAGTGCAACCAGCTCGCTGCAGAGAGGGAGAGAATAAAGAAAACAACACCCAAGCACCGGCCCAGCTCCTCCATAAACAAAGATCTTATCCCGGCACAGCTTTGATCCTGAAATGTAGAAATGATCCAGCGCTCCGGGAAATCCACTGCAGGCTCTGCTTCTGCCCCTCACTGACCTCGGAGCTGAGCTCCTCGCTCCCAGAGAGGAGCTATCCCAGCAGAATTATTAAATAAATCTTTCCTAGGAGCTGATTTTCACATGTAAATAATGTCACAGAGTACGGGAGAATCCTGAAACGACAGGGGACTAAGTGGATCATCTTCCTAACTTATTTCATTTTACAATTTAAAAATAGGATTTTAAAATTGTCCCTACAGTCTATTTAAAAATGCTATTTTAAATCAGGGTATTGAATGAACACGAATGGAGGCATTTACTGATTTACACCGAGTCTGTGTTTATGCCACAAAATCAAAGTTTGCTGGCATTGTTTCATTATATTTATGTTGCATAAACCTAGCCTAGGCAGATATATTTATTTCAGGCACTGCAGTTTTACGGGGTTGTATTTTGTTCTAACTGAACCACAACAAAATTCAGTTTATTCTTCCCCCCTTCCCAGATACACCTAAACCACAAAAATAAAACTACAATGCTGCAGAAAGTTTGACTTTGGATTAAGATACTGAATTGCTGGACCTATTCCAAATGGTAAAAAAGTCTCACATATCTAGACTTGAAAATTCTATTTTTCTTTTTAGACGTGATAGCACTGCAGTCTAAACTACAAAACAAATAGACAAAAACAAACACCACAGGGGTTTTATCGCTAAAATTCACTTAAATGTAACCTTGTCAAACCTTTGTGGGTTGGACCTGAACAGAATCCCGGTTACAGCGGTGTGATTTCATGAAGCGCTTCAGCTCCAAGCCCTGCAGATAAGCAGCTCCTGGTTTCCCCTGGGGAATTACCAGTTTGGGGACCCCAGGAGGCTCTGCCCCCTCCAGGAGCAGCCCTGGCTGCTCAGGGCTGGCACGGAGCGCTCCGCCTGGCCTCAGTTACTGCTGGATGCTTTAGGGGCCTTCCCAGCAGGAATGCCAAGGGTATTTGGTATTATTCTCATCGCCCACTCTCCGCGATGGGTTCTTCTTTGTGTCTCTCCAGCCCCTGAGTTCCCCAAGGTACCTGAAAATGGGCAACAATCAGCAAGTCCAGTTTCAAGTGCCAGACGCTGCTTGGACGTTTGCTTTTTGCTGAGCATCCTTTATAAAAATGTCTTTTATGAGCTGGCACTGAATCAGTTTAGTGCCCTTCCTTTGTGCGATCTCTGCTCCTCCGTTTCAGTTTGAGGCGATGCTGAACGCCGTGGCTGAGCCCATTAAAGGCAGGGCTCTGTGAGCTCCAAGGAACCAATCTCTTCCTCAGCCATCGCCCATTTGTGCTCCTTTTGCCTCATTTCAGCTCCGTTACTGCAGGCAGCAATGCCAGGGCCACAGCAGCCTGTAAATGAGAGGGTTTTTGGGCATGAGACGTTCCTGGGGCTGTAAATGAGAGGGGTTTTTGGGCATGAGACGTTCCTGGGGCTGTA
>WBMY01015896.1:17614-32691 GCA_013397315.1 Donacobius atricapilla
GGGGGGGGAAGAGGGTCAGGGCTCCCTCTCTGCCCCCTAACCAGGGGTGTCACAGGCAGGGGTTCAGGACAGCCCCAGATGTACCAACTCCACCCTCATGAAATCCCGTCTCTCACAGGGCTTTCCGGTTTGCCCTGCCTGTCTCCTCCACATACGTGGGAGTGAGCGTGGAAGGGAGGCTGGACTCGTCCAGCCCACGGCTATCATTCATTCCTGCGGCCGTTAAATAAGGACACACCAGAAAATGGCTCCTGTTTCAGAAATCAGAGCCTTTCCTTCGGGGAGCACCCTCCTGGATGGGGATGGGAGCAAGAGCCCAGCTGCAGCCGGGAGAGGGAGAGGAGCTGAAAAGTTATCCCAAATCTCAGCAGAGCCCTGCTCGGAGGCTCCTTCCGCATCATCAGTGTGAGCGTTTATTCCCCCCACCCCGGCAGAGTATTCCGTGCCCTAGGAGCGTTCCTAAGGAATTCCTGCGGAATTCCTGGAAGCAGCAGGCGGGCGGCAGGCGGGAACACCTCGGTCCCCCCCCCCCAGAATGGGGACGCAGGGGCAGCCAGCGGGGCACGGTGGGGAGGAGCAGCCCCGGCGCGGGGCGAGCAGGGCTCCAGCTGCCATCCAGATGTGCTCGCCCGGCATTCCCACGCTGCTGTCTCAGGGCAGACAGGGAATGAAAGGCCACCGCGATGAGCTGGGCCCTCGCAGCTCCCGCACGGGGCTGGCCTGGCTGTCTCTGCCAGATGTGTCACCCCGAGCAGATGTGACAGATAAGCCCCGAGCCGCCGCGACGTGGGGACATGGCAGAGGCGAGTGTGGCTGCGGGACAGGGGCCAGGGGATGGGGGACATGAACAGGGGCCATGGAACAGGGGCCAAGGGGCAGGGTCAGGGCCAGGGCCCAGCCCGAAGGCTCCCGGCAGCAGGAGGAGGGAGNGGGGGACATGAACAGGGGACAAAGGACAGGGAACAGGGGACATGGCCCAGCCCGAGTGTGGCTGCGGGACAGGGGACAAGGGACATGAACAGGGGACAAAGGACAGGGAACAGGGGACATGGCCCAGCCCGAGTGTGGCTGCGGGACAGGGGCCAGGGGATTTGGGACATGAACAGGGGCCATGGAACAGGGGCCAAGGGGCAGGGTCAGGGCCAGGGCCCAGCCCGGAGGCTCCCGGCGGCAGGAGGAGGGAGGCCGCCCGCGGCCGCCGGGCACTGCGGGGAGGCTCATTTTCTGCCTAGGTGACTCTGCCAGACACGTCTCGTGCTCCAGTTAGCATTTCGCCTCCCCTGCCGCCGTGGCATGTGCGGGCGCAGATGGCACCATTTATCTTTCATTCCCTTTGCCATGGCAGGTAGGGCGGGACAGGGACAGGGACAGGGACAGGGACAGGGACGCGGGTCCTTCCCGGGGCCCTGCCCCTGCTTGTTCGCTCCGTGCTCCTTACCAATCTCATCTGGGAAAAGCTGTTTTAACCCAGTGCCACCTCCAGAGCCACAGGGGCCCCCCCGAGGCTCCTCTTCTGCAGGCTGAGCCCCTTCCCCAGCTCCCTCAGGAGCCCTTTCCCAGCTCCCTGTCTGTCCTGAGGAGCCCAGACCGGCCGGAGGTTTTGCATTTCCACAACACGTCCCTAAAAGGCTCGCAGGGCTGGAGATAACAACAGCCCCAGCAAGGCTGGGATTGCTCCATCCCCCGAACTTTTCCAAGAACGCAGTAATTTCCGTACAAATGGGCCCCTGCTTGATAACTTCATGAAGGCATTTACCCAGCTTAATTAAAGCCGCAGCCCTGCCTTGTTCACCAAATAAGGCAAAGAGGTTTAAAATATTACACTCAATTATACTTATAAATCTTGCCCAGGTAATGAACATATTCTTTGGATTGCAGAAGAGCCGGACACTTATCTTCCTCCCAAAGATAAACCACCACATCCATATAATGCATTGCTAAGCCTCCCTTTTCCCAGCCGCAGCGCCCGCAATCCCATTTTCTATTAAATAATAATCATTGTAATTAATAGACTGGTTATTTTATCTCCCTAATCTGGTTACAGCCATTTATCAAAGGGATGTAAATGAGGGCGGCAGAAAGCCGTTCATTATGATTTTCCAAAGGGCCCGCGTCTCTCGCTGGAGCATGGAAAATGTAATTCTCTTGAACTTAATAAGATACTTGACTTCGTGTCATTCCCGGGAAGCAAATCCAGGCGCTTTTTTTTCTGCCGCGCTCGGTTCGTTGGGCTCCCAGCTCTCGGTGAGCGCGGGCTGTTTCCCACCTGTGCTTCCCGGGAATGCCATTCCCGGAGCTGCCCAGAGCATCCCCGGGCGCCTCCCCGCGTTCCCGGCCGGCCTGCGGCCCTGGCCCAGCGGCAGAGGCGATGCTTAAAGTCCCTCGAGCCCGCGTGAGATTTCCACGCCGGCAATTGCAAAGGGCCCGCGAAGGAGGAGGAGGAGAACGTCCCAAGGTGTCGCACAGCTCCTGGCAGAGGCGGCTCCCCGTGAAAGGGAGCTGATTAATGACAGCCCCGCCGAGAAGTGGCACTCGAGCCAACTCTGCCCCTTGATGGATGATGACATCATGTCCCTTCCAATTAATGACAGGCACATAAAACACCCGCATCGAGCGCAGCAGATGTTGCTTCCCCCGTTCAAGGCAAGGCAGGCAGAGGTTGGCTTTGCGAGGATCAGCGGCAACGCGCCTGGGATTGGCTCTCCTGCTTCAGGGCACCTCCAGCGACGGTGTCACCCGGGCAGGCAGAGGCCTGGGGAAGGAGGGGAGGCTGCTCCAGCGCGGCGTCGCATTCTGCCCAGCGTGGCATCGCATTCTGCCCTGCGCAGCATCACATTCTGCCCTGCGCGGCGTCGAATTCTGCCCTGCGCGGCATCGCATTCTGCCCTGCCTGCTGCCCCCACCTGCCTCGGGAGGAGCCCGCAGCAGCCGGGAGCTGGCCCTGGCCCTTGTCCCTGCCCCGATGCCCGGAACACGGAGCTGCGGACGGGCTCCACGGAGGGGTTCCCAACCCTTCCCATGCCCTGCGTGCCCTGCAGAGCTGGGCTCAGTCCTTCAATCCCAGCCTCGGTGATCCCGCAGGGTTCGCCAGGGACGTTTCCTGGGAGTGACCCTTCCTTCCCTCCTCCTCCGGAGGGGTCAAAGCATAACCCCGGCGTTTGTGTCGGCTGGCTTCCACTGGCACCGGCTCAGAGCTGCCACCCCACACCGTTCCTGCCAGGATCTCTTGGCCCATTCTTTGGGAATCACTCCCTGAGGAGCTCTGAGGCCTTTTCCTGCCCCAGGTTTTTCCCCTTTTGTGAATCCCTGGAACACCGAATAACCTGGAATTACCCGCCAGCGGATTTACCCCTTTTGCCTTGGTCTGTGCCACAAAATTCAACACCAAAAACAACTTCTCCTTCACTCCTCCATTTGATCCAATAGACAAAATCGCAATTTGTTTTGGCTGCACTCACCCTTTGCAGAGCCCGGGGAGGACAGATCCCACTCTGGCACCTCGTGGGGGGCGCGTGGAAAGCGCAGGAACATCCCAGCTCCTAGAGAAAGAACAAAAATCATGTTCCGTTAGCACAGCTTTCCTAAAGACGCTAAAATATTGCTTCCATAAGTCAGGCTGAGGCAGAGAATTACACTCATTTCAGCCTCCTGAGATTAGAGAAGAAGTTCAAGTTTCTGGCCGAGATAAATAAGATTTCCTTAAAGCAGTTTAACAGCTGCACCGAAAAAAAAAAAACAAAACAAAAAACCAACTGGCCCACAGGGAAAAGGGAAGAGTGAAGACATCCATTTTCTGCAATCAGTGGCAGGTGCAAGTCAAGGGCATGGCCTTTAGCAGGACCCAGGGCTTGGCCGGAGCTCTGCCAATTAATCATCCAGCAAAATGCACTTGACAGCTTGGAGAAGGCTCCGATTCCTTTTCTCATGATTGCGCTGCTAATTCGGTCTTGGAAGTGACGGCGAGCAGCAGAGACTTGGGGAAAAGCTGTCAGGGCTTTGGGTGCCGGGGCCTTTCGGCGTTCCCGCGCTGGCTCAGGCGCGCAGGGCCCTCTGCGGAAGGACTCCCCGGAGCTGGGAGTTTTCCCCAGCGTTAATCCGCGCCTGGTTCCTCTACGGAGCGACAGAATCCCCTGTCTGGTTTTATTTCAGGCAAAGCTGGTTAGGGCCGATGCCCGAAGGCACAGCCGGAGTGCCAAGGGCCACGAGGAAAAGGGACACGGTGCCTCCAAGAGGAGCTCAGGTGCTCTCTGAGGCATCCGTGTGACTGAACCCACGGAATGAGAGCTGCCTGCAGAGCCGTGGGGTGCCCCGTGTCCCCCTGAAACTCCTGGCAGGAAGGGCAAGCAGCCGCTGGTGTGTGTGAGGGGTCAGTGTTACGTCGGGGGTAGAAAGGGGACGAAACCCTCCTGTGGGAGCGGAGCGGCGGCGCTGGGACGGGGAATATTTGCGGGGAGCCACGCTCAGGCACACGCGCTGCTCCTACAGCCCCACCGTCACCCTTTTTGCCCGGGGGGAAGGCTCAGGGCAGCGTTACCCCACCTTCCGCTCTCTGCTGGGGAGCGGGGCAGGGGCCGGCGCATGTCACTGCTGCTTGACGTAAGGGCGGGCTGCAGCTGCTATTTTGAGGCCCGTTAATAAAAAGGATTGTTCATCGTTAGAGCGGCTTAGCAGGCACAAATCACAGCCCCGGTGAATCTTTGGGGGAAGCGAGGTGATTCAGGCCACTAATCCCCTCAATCCTGGCTCCAGCCAGGGGCTTGCAGGCCGAGACCGCGGGGTGATCTCTGCTCTTGCTGTTTGGGATGTCAGCTTTCCTATCCGTGCTCCTGCTGACCTCCCAAACCCGAACCTGAGCCCTGCAGCACCGCCTAAAGCTCAGCTTAACTCAGTCCATCCTTCCTAAGGTGCAGGCTAAACAAGCCAGGGAAGGGAAAGCTGCGTTTTTTTTCCCCTCGAACTAGAAAAGTGAAGATGACAAATGCTTTGTCCTGGAAGCAGCGCCAGCAGTGAATTATCCCAGCAGCCGGACAGGAACGGCGGGAGGTGGGGAGGTGGGAATGGGGCTCCCTCCTTCCAGGGAAACACGGCCAGCCAGGATGGGCAGGAGCTGGGAGGGCTCAGGGAGGGCTCGGGGACGGAGGGAGCACAGCGGGGTCACTCTGGAACGGAATCTGCACGGACACAGCTCCTGGCCAGCACCGCACAACTCGGAACCTGAAGGAGCCAAGGAAGATCCCAGAATCTCCTGAGCCGGAAGGGACCCACAGGGATCAGCAGAGTCCAGCTCCTGATTTATTCTGCCTTCTCGATCTCCATCTGGTTTTCCCACCAGAAAAACAGATGAGCTCTTCAGTGAAAGAGGCAGATAGGGACAAGGAGAACGAAAGTTCTTGGAATATTCTGAGTATGTCAAGCCCTCGGAGACCTGAGGAAATTTACTTTGGCACCGAGGCAGAGCGGTGATTAAATGACTTGAGGTTGTCTCTGAGGCTGTTCTTGGTGGAGATCTCCAAGTTTCCCGCTCACCTTCCAGCTCCCCACCAGGAAATCCATTTCCCCGGTGTCCCTGAAGTTCCCTTGCTGCCCCAGCCACCCAGCAGGGCTGGGTGGGGGAACACCGAGGGAATTTCTGGGGAACCCACTGAGCCCCACGGCCGTGCCAGCACCACAGGGAGATCTTCCCACTGCAGCCCTGGCCCTCCGCCTCCCTCACCGGCTTCCAGTCAGGATTAAATTAGGATTACATTTCTCAGCCTCTAAAAAAAGCCCAGGAAAGGATGAAAGGTGGGATTAACAGTCTGGGGAAATCTGTCGGTCGCTCAAAGATCTTGACCGGGTAATACGGAGATTTTGGGAAATTAGGAGTTTGAAGTGCTGCAGAGCAGCCTGAGCTGGGCTTACAGCTAAAGCCCCTAATCCCTCGGATTCCCAAGTCCATGCAAAGAGCCGGAGGGTGCTGCAGGCTTCCCTTTCCTCCAGAGCTGGGTGTTTTTACGGGATGCTGCATTTCCCTGCGCGGTGGCTGTGAGCAGCCGGCGTCTCCAGGTGAGACTCGGCGCAGCCTGGGCCAGTGAAAGGCGCCCCTGCCCTTGGATGGGGAGGGATGAGCCAGCCCTTCAAACCCCTCCCAAGCGCGATCCTGCCGGGGTTCTGCGGCTCTGTGACCTAAATCCACGAGCTGGTTAAACCTCCTGTGCCCGGCTGCCGGCGAGCGCAGCGCCCCACGCCCGGCGAGCGGTTCTGACGATAACGAAGGAGCAGCAGAGCCTCCCGCCCGGGCAGCCGGGGCGCTGGCAGCTGCAGCGCCGGGAGCGCAGCTGGAGCCCGGCACAGCCATGCATCTCCATCAGCAGCTGCGCCGGGACGCGGCAATTACTGCGTACCTGTGCCGGGGACAGGTGCGCGCTGCCGCCGGCGCCGCCGCCGCGCCTCCGAGATGGATGGGGGTCGTTACATCCCGCCCAGTCAGCACAACGGAGCCGCAGCCTCGCCGGGGAACGGGCGCCGCCAGCGCGCTGCGGAACCCAGGGCACTGCTCCATAAATCTCTGCCTTAAAGATGTGCCGCGGGGCTGGTATTAGTGACAATGCTGGGAAATTTCTAACCCAAAACACTCTGGGGTTCGATGACGAGACTTTCTCCACCGGGACACGCGGGAAAGTTAACAGGAATTAGGAAAAGGTGGGATTTAGAATGCATCAGTCACACTAGGCCAGTAAAGAAACAGTTCCATTTGGAATTAAAGTGACATTAATTGGGAGTAACTTGATTTTCTGAGAGTGAAACTGAATTAAAGCCGTTCCAATGTGGAATCGGGGCGTGCTCTAGGAAATACTAGGAGATGGATGGGTAAGGATGAGTGTGGATGGGTATGGATGGATGGATATGGATGGGTATGGATGGGCATGGATGGGTATGGATGGATATGGATGGGTATGGATGGATGGATACAGACGGATATGGATGCATACGGACGGATATGGATGGATATGGACAGATGGATAAGGATGGATAAGGATGTTCCAGAGGCTGGGGCCCAGCCCCAGGTCGGCACTGGACCCTGCCAGGGAAACGGGCAATTCCCGGTGTGCAGGAGCTCCTTGGCACCAGCCCTGAGGGATTCACGGAGCGGGACGCCTCCAATTTCCTGATTTCAAGGACTGAATTCTGGATTTTATTCAGTAGCTACAAGAAAACTCCCCGTTAATGCGGAATTACCGGAAGGAGCCTGACAGTCCGGGAAAACAGTGAGCATTGTGTTTTACCTTGGAAGTTCCCTTAAAAGGTTCAAGTTATATTTTTGATGAGTGAAGCTTATATCTTTTTGCCTAAAAAAAAATAATTAATCAGCTGTCAGTGCTGCAAATTTAAATTCCCTATTCACTAATGTTTAATAATCCCATTCCAGAATAATGCATTAAGGAGGAAAAGAAGCCAAGCCACTCCATGTGGCTTTGGTCTGCCTGGAGGACTGGCACTTACATCCTCCAGATGAAAGGCTCCCACTTTTATCCCTGCGACGGCAGCGGCGGCCCCTGAAACTAAAGGACTTGAAGGGGAATAATTGGCTCTTTAGAGGAGCAGAGCTGAACAATGTCCTCGCTGCCTCTCGAGCTCTCCCCCGCATCTGTCTCCGCCTTGCCGGCTTTGTACAAATAAATTAAATAATGGGACCATCAGGATTCGATCACAAAAATATTCTCCCTTTACACTTTGCTCCAAATTAATTTCCAGATGGCTGCGCTGGCTGAGGGGAAGGAGAAGATCCCAGGCTGCAAGGACCAGGAGCAGGAGGGGATCCCTCCCTACCTTCGTCCGCATTGTCAAGACACCGCAAGCTGTTGTCCCCCCCCCAAAAAAAAAAACAAGTGAGGAAAGAATTCAAAATTCAAAATTCAGCCGGCTCCCAGCGGCCCGAGCAAGAATCTGGCGCTCCCTGGAGCTGCAGCCATCCCCGTGCGGGCAGCACGAGCTTTGTGGCTCGTTTAAAACTGGAAATGGGCTTTCGGCGTGGTGAGGGCTGAGAAACGCCGAGCTGAGCTCCAGTCCCTGTCACTGGATTTTACAGAGCCTTTTGAACTCTTTTTTTTTTTTTTTTTAATCCCTGCTTGCACTCCTTGTGCGTTTGCGCCACTAATCCTTGGGATTTTTTTTTTTCCCCGGGACGCTTCTGGAGCTCAGCGGCGCCCGAGGCCCCCAAGGCAGCGGAGCTCAGCTCTCCGACACCGAGAGGCCCCGTGTGCGTGCGTGTGTGTGTGTGTCTGCTTTTGGTTTGGCACGCCAAACCGGAGCTGCTCTTTCTGGCCGCAGCTCGGCAAACAGGAAGCGGGGATAATCCGAAAAGGATGCTCGGGCCGGAAAGCGGGCGCTGCGGAATCCGAATGGCTCCCAAATGGCCCGAAGCAAAGCCCCCCGCACCTGGGCGAGGACATCAAAGGGCTCGGCCGGGCCGGGACCACCCGTGGCCGAGGCCGGGGGGCTGCAGGTTCCCGCGGGGGGGCCCGGCACATCTGCGGGGAACCTGCGGGCGCCGATCCCTGCCAGGGACCGTGGCCTGGCAGGTTTGTGCCCAGCGTCACTCCCTGCCGGGATCCGAGCCCTCCTGCCACAGCCGGGCCTTTCAATGCAGCCCCTAACGGACACCAGCAATGGACAGCTTCTGTCACCGTGAAGGAGAAGCTCAGCTCGAACCCCAGATTTCGAGGGGTCGAAATCTGAATTCCCTCTGCTCCAATGCTTCTAGAATATCCCTTGATTTGTCCCCGGCAATCTGACGGCATGTGAAAGCCATTCTTATTTTTACCCTCCTTCTCCATCTGAGGAAGGAAACACAGTCCATTTGCTGCAAGCCCTCAGCATCTGCTGATTTGTCAGTTTGATTTAGCCGAGAAGCGTTCACCGCGGCTGCAGAGGGGGCTGCTCAGGCAGCACAAAATTCCTGCTCCTCCACCAGCGGCAGCGGCTCGGGTGGGGCACGGATTCAGCCGGGCTCGGCTCGGAGCTCCCAGGAATGCTGGGCACCCCGGAGCAGGGGCAACCCAAACCTCCCCGGGCAGCTCCCGTGCCCGAGCACCCTCTCCAGGGGGAAATTGCTGCCCGTGTCCCCCCCGAGGCTCCTTCCCCAGCTCCCTCAGGAACTCCCCAGCTCCGTGTCTTTCCTGTCGCGAGGAGCCCGGCCCCGTGCCCAGGCTTTGAGGTTTGGCACTGCCCTGGTCCTGCTGCCACAGCGGGGTGACACAAGCCAGGTGCCATCGGCCTTCCTTGGATGCTTTTTTATCAGCCTATCCCATCCTCCCTCGTCACAGCTGTCCCTCCCTGCAGGAGCAGTTTGCTTTTCCCCGCAGCTCCGGCCTCCAATCCTAGGCTGCGATTTTTCCTTTTCCTCACGGCGTGTGGGACACTGAGCTGCAGGACGGCCTGGAAGCTCCCGGCTGCCGCAGCCTGCGTCTCCCTCCAAAACCCGCGGCGTGAGGAGCTCCCGGCAGCGCTCCCGCCTTGGATCCGCTCCTTTCCCAACAGGCACGGATCCCAAGCCGCTTCTCCCTCAGCAAATATTTACCCCGAGCAGCCTCTCCAAAGCTCCCTCTCGCAAGCGGCCCGGGAAGCGCCGGGGTGCGGCGGCGATAATTCAGACGCGGCAGCTCGGGGCCCGGATCAGCTCCCACGGATCCTTCTCCTGCTGTTGCAGCCCTCTGCCATCACCTGCCTGCGAGCCAGGAGCTCTTTGCGGGTGACAGAAAAACGGCTCAGACCTTAAAAGCAGCTGTGGGGCATTTACCCCGGAGAAGAAGGAGATATAAAACACGCAGGGAATTTTATTTCCCTTTGCATCGGTGCTTTTTAAAGCCAAAAAAAAAAAGGGAGCTGGCCTTTAAGCCTTCAATTAATTGAACAAAGATTTCAAAATTGTTCAATTGGTTTCATTAGGAAGTGTATAATAGAATAATAAAGTAAAACAAATGATATAAAGCAGACCCACTAATTAGCTCTACATGATTGATACAGCTTTGGACGAGGCATTTGATCTCAAACAAAATGCAGTTCCTTGTTAAGAGGATTTTTAATTGATGTGCAGAGAGGTATTAGATGATGTTGGAAAATAATTACTCCAAAGCTACTCATGCATTTGGCTGAACATAACAAATGAAGTTTGGGCTCTGGATCTGGCGGAGTGGACACGTGCTAATTAATAACGAGAGGAACAAGCATCTTCCAGGGGCTTTAACCCAGTGTTTACCAGGAGATTGCGTCGCAATTATGCTCCATAATGAGCTTGTCAGCCAAGCAAAATCCACATTACTCAGGCGTCAGCGGGGAGTGGCACAGCCCGGCTCGGCTTCCGCTCCTCCCCGGGCCAGAGAGCACCTCGGGAACGCTGCCGGGGCCACGGGGACACCCCTGGGCGCAGTGGGGTGCTCGGGGCTGCCTGGGACACCCCTGGGTGCAGCGGGGCCACGGGGACACCCCTGGGCGCAGCGGGGCGCTCCCACCCCTTCCCAAATCTGCCCCTACGGATGCCTCAAGTCGGAGCTTCCGTGTATTTCGGGCTCTGTGCTGCCCGGGGCTGCAGCTCTGAGCTCACTCAGCTCGGCACAGAGCGGGTGACAAAACAAATCCTTCCCCTGCTGCACACCAAGGACAGCGTTACAAGTTTTCAGGCCCAAAAGCACAGACAAGGCTGGGCTGGAGACAGAAAACAAGGCTGGGACTGCATAACCCAAAGCTGAAACAGGACAGTTAAACCCCAATATCCAAATGGACCCAAACCTATAAAAGTGTGAGACCTGGTGACCGTTTGCCCATTTTGTGAGCAGTTTGGGCGCAGCCCTGCCCAAAGTGTACCCCCAAGCCCTTTCCATAAAGCCCAACTTTATTCTCCAGCTCTGCGCGGGCTGTGCTCCGCCTCAGCCTCTCTAGGAGTCACTGCAGGGGCTGGGGAGCCTCGGAAGGGGCGACGGGAGCACGCCCGGGGCAGGATCGGCGTTCCGGCATCCCCAAAGCTGCGGTGGGAATAATCCCGTGCCCCGAGGAGCTCCGCAGCCTGCCTGTGGATTGTCCGGCCCTGGATGTGCCAGGCCGGGCCGGACAGGGCTGGGAGCACCCTGGGGGGAGCGCGAGGTGACTTTGAGGCCCCTTCCCACCCTCAGCAGGGACCGGGGAACGATTCATTCCACCACTGCCCTGGGAATGGCTCCCCTTCACCCCCAGCAGCAGGAGCAGCCCGGAAAACTTGGGGCTGAATCCCCTGGGTCCCACAGGCCCTGGAAAACCAGAACCACCCTCAGAACTTTGCCAGGCTCCAGGCAGGACCGCGGGCGGCCGAGCGGCCCCGCTCTGCCACGCGCCGCGCTCCCCGCAGCTCCCGACGATCCCGCTCCCCGAGACAACGCGGCGGATTTCGCGAGCGCTGCCAAAAGTCTCACTTTTCCTCCTTCAAAGCAATGCCTCTGACACTTCCCCGCCATGGCTTTCTATTTGTACTGAAATGTGTGTTTGGTGGGTGAGAGTGCGGCATGGTTTGAACAGTTGTCAGGAGTTTTATTTTTGGAAGAAGACAGAGAGGATTTGGTGAGCTAATTAAGAGTTTGCGAAGTTTCCCGGAGAAACGAGAGAGGCCCGAACCTGCTCCAAAGCGCGTTTCCCACTCCGTTCCTCGTTTGCCACCTCCTCCTCCTCCTCTAGTTTATCAATCTGTTAATTAATGGTGTTTATTCTCCTCCCGGCCCCGCCTGAGCCGTGCCTCGGTGATTATATGATTAGGCAGCGATGATAACGCATGTGGGAAAAGGTATTTATTGTGTGTGTGGGCTCCCCATCGCTATGGAAACAGGCAAATATTTGCAGACCTCCACTCCTGATTAATACCTCCCCTATTACATAAAGTCTGGATGGGGAGAATTCCCGGGGACGGTGCAGCAGGCTCATGGAACTCCGGGAATTTCGGGTTCCCGCTTCCCAGGCAGCCATTTTATCCAGCAAGCCCTGGATCCGAGTAGAATTTTATCCTTTTGGAATAAAATTGGTGGCCGGCTCAGGGAGAGGAGAGTTATTAGGAACGGGTTTCTCAGAGCCCAACCGCCGATTCCAGGGCTCCACGGACACTCCGACGTCCCCTTGGACGGGCACAGCTGCGTTTGGACGCCCCAGACTTCCCAGGGGATGAAACCTTCTCCTGCCTGGAATTCTGTACCGCGAGGAAACCCCGAGGAAAAGCCCTTGCAGGCGATGAAGCCCGCGGTAATCCTCGCCGGGAGGCGGGCAGCGCCCCGCAGGCCTGCCCCAGCCGAGGGTGGCAGCAGCGGCACAGGGAGGCCCGGAAGGATTCCTTGGCACGGCAGCCAGGCAGAAGGAAGCGCTGCAGGAAGGGAGAGCGGGGGATCTGTAGGGCCTTGGGGCATCTCTCGCAACATCTGCAGCCACCTCGGGCAAAATCCTCTCCCTGCCGCATGGAAAATTCCCCGGGACCTCGAAACGGCCACGATCCCGCCAGGCTGCGGCCCAGGGACAGCGCGGGCACCACCCCGAGCCCAGGGCTGCGAAGGGAAGGGGAGAGAAGGGCTGGAGGTGTGCTGGGGAATTCTTCTCCAGGGATTCTCTCTGGAATCCACTCGGGTGGCACGAGTGACTGCGCTAAGGGCTGCGGGAATATTTTGTAAATAACGCAGAAATAACATCACGAAGTCATGGAATCGCAGAACGCCCCGTGCTGGGAGAGGCCCTTGGGAGGTGTTTTTCAGCCAAAATGATTCTGTGAGCCCGTGAGCACCAGAAGGATGAGCTCTGCATCAGATCAGCATCCCACACTGGGTGCTTGGGTTTCACGAAGGTTCCCTGACCGAGGAGCCTCCAGCTTCCCCTTCCCCTCTGCCCAGCGTGCCTGGCAATTTGTCACAATGACAGAGGTGGGCTCCCGGATGGGAAATGTTTAAATCAAGCAGCAATTAATGCATTGTGAGGCACTTGAGGTAATTGTGTAATGAGGCCCGCATTACCTGGAGTAGGAGCGCGTTTCCCAGCGAAGGCGGCAGGGAAACAAGGCCGGGGATTTTCGGGGGCCTGGTACGCCGGGGCACCTTTCCCCGCAGAAATCCCACCTTCCCTGCGCTCCCCGAGCCGCGCTGTTCCCAAGGCAGGGGCTGGTCTGGACTTCACCTGCTGCTCCCAGGCTGAGGACACCCCAAGAAATCAGCCCCGCTCTGATTTCTGCCGTGAGCCCCGGGCCCCTCGCGGGGATTCGCCGATTCCACGGCTCCTCTTTGGCCTTCCCAAGGATGAGCCCAGCTCTGGGACCCCAGGAGCAAGAATCGCCCCCACATCGCGTTTGTGCTTTTCACAGAGCTGCTGAGCCAGGCAAGCCCCCCCCTGCGTGCTGCCACCTTTACCTTTGAAAGATGCTGAGCCCGTTTTCTCCTTCAGCCTCTTCCTCTCAGCTGCCCGCTCCCGGAGTTGATTCAATTCCCGGCGCTGCACAATAGAAATCAATAAAAAGCATTTATTATAAAGTACCCGAGATTCAAATAACCGGCAGGGCAAGGATGCACGCTTCACACCAAATGTGATTTATGCTCTGCAGAGGGGAAAACATCCAGTAAGCAGAAAAGGAACTTTTATTGTCTTGCCAATGAATCGCTGCCCCGCTTTGGCTACACTTAACGGACAGCAAACTCTTATTTCACCACATTCATTTAGCAGTTGATTCTCGATAGCAGCCAGGTGAAAAACCAGCATTTCTCCTGCTGGCAGAGACTTGAATCAGGTCAGGTTTTCGAGGCTCCCGCTCTTTTCCCATCCCTGGCAGTGCTCTGGGGCCTCGGAGCACCCCGGGGCGGTGAAAGGGGTGAGGAACAGCAGTTCCTTACGGTCCTTCCACGGCAAAGCACTCCAGGATGCTCTGAGAGCATTCCCTGTGGGCTGGGGCTGCTGCTTTCCCTGGAATTAGCACAGGTAGTAAACGCTAATTAGTGGCTGGCTCTAAAATTATTGGTGAAATTAATAAAACTCGTGACACGGGAGCCGCCCAAAATATGTTCTCTTGTAGCAATGTCTCCGTAAGAGTTCTAAAAAAAACTCCTCTCCCTAAAAATTAATGAAATAATAATTACGAATTGCTTTCTATGAATGAATTAATGAATAACTTTTTATTACTTTAAAGCAATAAAACTGACTACAAATCACAAGTGTCACCTCTTTATGTTATTAAAAATAAGAGGAAACAGTTTGTGAAGAAGGCAAGCATTTTTTAGAAGTTCCATTCAAATTCTCATTCTTTTCTGTTAGTGTCCATTAACAAATCTACCTTCCCACCACCACCTTTTCAGATTTGAGCCTGCTCTGCTTTCCTCACAGGAAAAAAACCCAACGGAACGACGGCGGCGGACACGTGAACCACCCCGAAATCCGTGCGGTGACCAAAGAGTGCGGCTCAGCACATGTAAACGCAGTGTAAAGGGGGGATGCTCCCAGCTCCAGGAGCTCCGAGCTGGGCTGCGGGGAGAGGCTGCAGCAGCCGCCGCTTCCTGGGATCTCTTCCTGGGATCTCGTCCTGGGATCTCTTCCTGGGATCTCTTCCTGGGATCTCTTCCTGGGATCTCTTCCTGGGATCTCGTCCTGGGATCTCGTCCTGGGATCTCTTCCTGCCCGTTTTGCCCCTTTTTAAGGCTGTAAATACGCCCTGGCCCCGCCCGGCTGCTGCCGCTGCTCCGGCTCCTTCAACATTTATGAGCCCTCATGAATATGCAAATGACGGCTAATGGCTGCAGCCTCGGTGCTGAGGCCATGAATATTTCATCCGAGGATAGGAGCAGACCCACGCCCGCCAGTTTGGGCCAAACACGGCCCGTCATTAATTAATCATTCATTAAAACCAGGCAGCGCTCTGGGAAAAGGGGTGGCTTTATCCTCCTCGGGAAGAGGCTTGGGAAGCGGCCAGGATGAGGGTGAGGAGGGAGGGCTTGGTCCCAAGGGTTTGCCGGGGTTGGAAGAGCGGGGGGTTTCACCCTGGAACTCCTGAGAGGTGGGATTCCTACCCTGGGGGGTCCTGGGGGTTCCTACCCTGGGGATTCCAACCCTGAGAGACC
>WBMY01015896.1:32714-49450 GCA_013397315.1 Donacobius atricapilla
CCCTGAGAGCCCCCCAGCCCTCGGGATTCCTCCCCTGGGGATTCCTGCTCTGGGGGCTCTCAGGAGACCCCAACCCTGGGGATTTCTACCCTGAGAGACCCCAGTCCTGGGGATTCCTACCCTGGGAGACCCCAGCCCTGGGGATTCCAACCCTGGGGGCTCCTGGAGATTCCTACCCTGGGGATTCCTGCTCTGGGGGCTCTCAGGAGACCCCAGCCCTGGGGATTCCTACCCTGGGAGACCCCAACCCTGGGGGTTCCTACCCTGGGGATTCCTACCCTGGGGATTCCTGCTCTGGGGGCTCTCAGGAGACCCCAACCCTGGGGATTCCAACCCTGAGAGACCCCAACCCTGGGGATTCTAACCCTGAGAGACCCCAGCCCTGGGGATTCCTGCTCTGGGGGTTCCTCCTCAGTGTAAGGGGGAAGTTTTTGATGAGGTGCACCTCCTAAATTGCTGTCTAAAACGTAACCATGGCTTGGAAGAAGGCTTTTGGAAACCTAAGTTTAATAATAATTGGAACTTCCTTAAATATTGATGCGCCTGGTCTCGGCACAGCTTGTAATTAGGGAGGATGATTTCTCTTTTTGTGCATTTTGGTGCATTTGGAGGCCGCGCTGGCACCGGGTTCTGACACTTCCATCCCGGAGGAGTTAAAAAATGAAATAAAAAAAAGGATAATTTCTCTTTTTTTCCACCTTAATAGAAAGATAAAGCAGCGCCATCATTGCTGCATGCGCCGGTACGATCTCGGGGTTTAGCGATGTTGATAATCTTCTTTTGATGCTAATTAATTACAAGTAATCATAAAAACAAATGAAAAGCACTATAGTTGCAGCAGGGTGGTTTTTTTTTTTATGCTTATGAAATAATGCATCTTTATGCATTTGTTTATTTGCCATGGAAAAAATGTCATCTATATTCATGGGCAAACAGCCTCGGCACGTGGCGCCGCGCGGCGCTGCCAGCTCCAGCTGCTTCTCCCTTTTCCCAGTGGCAAATCCCAAAGCCCAGCCCTCCATGGGCTTCGGTGCTCCACCAAAGGCTGGGGAGCCGGGTTGGTTTGCAGCTAAATATCCCTCCAGAACGACTCCCAGACGATGCACGGCCGAGATAAACGGGGAACCACGTCCTCCATCCCAGCACGGCGTGTGCCGTGAAATCCTCCCCGTCTCGGGGCTTTCAGGAGGGAAGGGCCGCATTTCCCACCCGGGATTCCGTGTCCTCGTCTCGCCCTGCTCAATCAATGGCGTTTGGGGCAGAGGCTGCAGCTGCTCCTCGGCTTCCTCTGGGATCTCTCCGGGAGGAAGGAGCAGAGCCGGGAGGGGGGAAAACTTCCTCTGCCCTGGCCGAGGCTCGGGGCTGAGTCACTCCTTATCCTTATCGGGACTTTGTGTATCGACCTCCGAGCTGGAGGGGGGCCCCGAATTCCTTGGCACCTTCCAGGAGCCAGAAGGAGAAGCTTTGATGGGATTAGACGTGAAAATGAATCCAAGAAGGGCCTGCAGAACGGCCCTCGGCCTTCAACTAAACATTTCCCTTCCCATTCCCCCTAGGTCTGGCAGGAAAGGCAGTCCTGGCGCCAGCAGCACCCCCGGTGCCCGTCCCTGTGCCCAGGTCGGTGCCCTGCAGGGGCTCCGAGGTGTGTTCGGGAATCAGATGATCCGGAATTGCCAGGAATTGCCTTGTCAGATGGAAATGAAGCCCTGCTCCTGCTCGGAGACACGGAATCCGGAAGGAATCCGGAATCCGGAGTGTGACTCACTGTTCCAAGCACATTTAGGCTGTTGTCAGTACAATCAGGATTTGGAATTTACAAGTGGAGGGCTCGTGGGGGGGGTTTTATTTTATTTAATCAATCGCTATAGCAACGGCCAAATTCAGCAGGAGATGTTCCCCCTTCCACGTCCCGGGGGTTGGCTGAGGGAACAGCAAACTTCCAAACTTGGAGCAAAAGAAGCTTTTCCAGCAGCTTACCCTGGTGCTTCCTGAATCCATGGGGGATTCCAGGCCAGCTCCTTCTTCCCTGCTCCGCTCTCCCGTGGAACGAATCCCTAGGAATCCACAGCTTCCCGGCGTCTGTCTCCTTGGGAATCAGGGAGCCTTCCCTGGAAGAGAGAAAAGCTCTTATGAACGATTTCTACAAAGAACAAAGGAAGTGATTTTCCAGGAATGCTATCCCTAAACTAACCAACCACTACCAAACCTCCGTGCTGCCATTCCCAGCCTGAGAGGGAGCCGTGGAGTCCGGGAGGACAGAAATCCATCCCTGAAAAGCCTCCCTCCCTTCAGGGAAATGCCACCACTGCTTTTCCTGCCCCCCGGGATTCTGCTTCCCTCTCTGGGTCTGTCCTTACGAGGTAGCACCAGGAGCTGCCTGGTGCCTTTTTCCCTGCATTTCCTCCTGCCTGGGGCTGGAAAACCTGCGGCAAAGCCTCTGCAAAGGGAGCGCCCGAAAGCTCCAGCCCTCGGCTCCCTCGCGGAGTTACGCATTTGCTCAGTTTGCCCAGCACTGGGGGAAAACACGCCCGGGATTTCACCCGCGATGAAACAAGGCTTTGAACCTCGCACACCTGGCGTGCACACAGGTGACCATCGTGCGATGCCCCCGAGTTCACACCCAGGGGCTGCCGGGCGAGGCACACCGAGCAGGGTAACTGCAGCCCTGCTTCCTGGCCGCCTCCAGCATCCCCCGGGCCCACCACGGAGCCCCTTCAGACCCTGGCCCCGCAGGTGCAGCGAACGCGGCGCATGTGGCAGCCAGATGTCCTGCCCACGGAGCTCCGCCGCGGCTGAAATATTCAGCAGGAGATGTGCCTCGTTATTAGAGCCCCAGTCTTGCACGTCGGCTGCAACAGATGGAAAAAAAAAACGGGGAAATGTATTTAACATTCCTGCTCGTGCCTTAAAAAATAATTATCTGATTCCATGTGCCAAATGCGATTTTCATTTCCCTGGCCTCGTGGTCCTGGTGGAAGCGCAGCTCCGTCGGAGCTCTGACAGGAATCCTAAAAGGAGAGGGCTAGGCAGGCAGCTTGAACCCGGGACCGAGGATTTAGGGTGGGCCAGGACATCCTAAAACTCTGGGGTTTGTAGGACGCCTTCAGTTGGAGCTTCCGTGTATTTCAGGCTCTGTGCTGCCCGGGGCTGCAGCTCTGAGCTCACTCAGCTTCTCACAGAGCGGGAGACAAAACAAATCCTTTTCCCGCTGCACACCGAGGACAGCGTTACAAGTTTTCAGGCCCAAAAGCCCAAACAAGGGTGGCCTGAAGGGAGATCCCGTCTCCCTCAAGAAACACCGGTTTGAAAAGCCTGCTTGCCCTGCTTGTGTGTTAGAACGAGGCCCGGGTTTAATTGCAGTGAGAGGAGGGGAAAAGGGACGATTTCCAAAAGGACAGAACACTCGGGATATTTATGGCCCCATTCAGCGCGTTGCTTCGCCTTAAAGAGGTGGGGATTTCCATGTGTTAAGTGCTCCTACAAATCTCCTTTACCCTTTGCTGGAAAAGGGCAGCACAATAATAATTGTGACATTTATGCGCTAAGGCGTCTGTACTGGAGCGCTCGGCAAACCGAGCTGCACCGATCTCCCCTCGGAATTCCTGAGGGTCCCGGCTCCCAGCAGAAAGTTTGGGAATTTCTCTGCCTGCGGTCTAAAGTTAACCAAACGGAACGGCGTTCCCACCATGGAATGGCAGGAATTGAGGCTGGGATGGACCTCCAAGACCCCACTGCGCAAAGCCACATGCACAGCGCTGGGAAATCCCGCCGGGAATTGGGGGGATTCCCGCCGCGCCAGCGCCCGAGCACCCATCCCACAGAGGAATTGTGCCTGAAATCCAGCCTGGAGCCCGCTCCTCCTCTGTGGGGGTGCAGGGGATGCCGCAGGCGCTAATCAGCCGCTAATTGCTGTTGGGCAAGCGGCGCCGCTCCGAAGGCGCTGCGCTCCTCCGGGACAGCGGCGCGCTGCCAGCCGGGGCGGGCTGCGATCGAGCACGGGGCGCTTCGGGGAGCTGCTGCCCCCTTGCCTCTCCCTGCCGGGGCTGCTGCTGGGGCCACGGGCACGGACCTGGCGATTGGGGATGCTGCGGGTGGCTGTGGGAAGAGCCAACAGAGAATCCCGGCAGGAGCGCCCTGGCGCAGCCGCAGCTTCTCTGGGAAACCCGTGCCACCCTCCCAGCCGGGAATTCCTGCGCAATCCGCCAGCCAGCCCTGCCCTCTGGCACTGCGGAGCCGTTCCCTGTGTCCCGGCCCTGTCCCCAGCCCCTCTGCCGCTCTCCCGGAGCCTCCTCGGGCGCTGGAGGTGATGCCTGAAGTTGGAGCTTCCGTGTATTTCAGACTGGGCTGCAGCTCTGAGCTCACCCAGCTCGGCACAGAGCAGGAGACAAAACAAATCCTTCCCCTGCTGCACACCAAGGACAGCGTTACAAGTTTTCAGGCCCAAAAGCACAGACAAGGCTGGGCTGGAGACAGAAAACAAGGCTGGGACTGCATAACCCAAAGCTGAAACTGGACAGTTAAACCCCAATATCCAAATGGACCCAAACCTATAAAAGTGTGAGAACTGCTCACCGTTCTGTGTCCATTTTGTGAGCAGTTTGGGCGCAGCTGGGCTGGCACTGAGAGCCTGCAAGGGCTCCAGCAGGCTGCAGATGCCAGGAAAGGCTGCTCGGGTGCTGCTCCAGGGGGGCACCTGCCCGGCCTGAGGATCCCAGGCACTCCCCGGGCACCTTTGAGTTTATCCAGCCCGTCCTCTCCTCACTTTGCCTGCTTCTCTCCAAGCTGCCTATTTAGATTCCTCCTAACCGAGATGGGAATATCTCGGCGCCTGTTTGCGAGACCGCTCCGCACCCATCTGTTATTTACATCGTTCCTTTTCCTGAGGTGTCTCCAACAAACCCTGGCGGCGCGCTTCCCGACGTGTTATTAATAAAACAGCTGGAAAAATATTAACTGCACGGCCTAATTGCGCTCCGCGCCGGGGAGCCAAAGCCATCCCGGCCGGATGCTGGGCCCCGGAATGTGGCTGCTCTCCAGAGCCCGTCCCTGCTGCCGGCGGTGCCGCTCCGACCTTAGGGCTCATCCTCCCGCTGGGCCGGGCTGCGCTCAGGGCTGGGGCAGCCACGGCTTCCCGGGCACTCCTGTGCCAGGGGTGCACTCAGGGATTCCCGTGCCAGGGGTGCACTCAGAGATGGGGCAGCCACGGCTTCCCGGGGACTCCTGTGCCAGGGCTGCACTCAGGGCTGGGGCAGCCACGGCTTCCTGGGCATTCCNCTGCGCTCAGGGATTCCCGTGCCAGGGGCTGCACTCAGGGCTGGGGCAGCCACGGCTTCCCGGGCATTCCCGTGCCAGGGGTGCACTCAGGGATTCCTGTGCCAAGGGTGCACTCAGGCATTCCCGTGCCAGGGGTGCACTCAGGGACTCCCGTGCCAGGGGCTGCACTCAGGGATTCCTGTGCCAGGGGCTGCACGCAGGGCTGGGGCAGCCACGGCTTCCCGGGCACTCCCGTGCCAGGGCCTGCCCTCCCTCCCTCTCCCAGCGATCCCATCCGAGCTGTGGGGCCACCTCACTGGCAAGTTCTAGTGCAGGACTCATTTTAGGGACAACGCCAGGACTTGACCCAGCAGGTGCCTCTTTATTCCCTCAGGGCCCCGGTTTGGCCGACTGCTCCTCCTTCCCAAGGGTATCCCGAGGAAGGGGATGAGCAGCTCCAGCTCCTTCCAGGGACACCTCCCAGAGGGATGTGCTCACTAGGTTTGGCACGAAAACTTTAATTGGGGGGATCTGTGGCTGTCCGAGCTCCTGAAGGGAAAGGGCACCAGGAACTGGGCTGAATCCAGGAGCCATGGCAGTGTTTTACCCTGAGCTCTGCTCTCCTGGGAGCTGGAGGCTGAGGATGAGTGTTTGTGGCATTTTTGATGTTTCCATGGGGATTGCTATAGAAACAACTCTGCTACCCCTCCGTTTATTAATTTACTTTGTTAGGGAACCAAAGGTAAACCACAGCTCCAAAGAAACAATGGCTCGAAAGAGATTTCGCCGGCTCCGCCATCCTCGCTTCATTTTCCAGCGCAAGGCCTTGAGTTTGCGTTTAAAGGCCAACATTTGCAGCTAATTGAATCCAGTCAAAGGAATGAGATTCCACAAGGTTTCCTTTGAGACTGGAAAACAACAGCTGATCTATGTCATAACACATTACAGGATGTGCAGCATCCTCGGCAGCCAGCTCCAGCCTCCCCTGGCCCTGCAGAAGGCAAAAAAAAAAGCCTGGCTGCGCTCAGGGCACTTCCTTGTGCTCCTGGAAAAGCCTGGCTGCACTGAGGGCACTTCCTTGTGCTCCTGGAAAAGCCTGGCTGTGCTCAGGGCACTTCCTTGTGCTCCTGGAAAAGCCTGGCTGTGCTCAGGACACTTCCTTGTGCTCCTGGAAAAGCCTGGCTGTGCTCAGGGCACTTCCCAGCGCCCCTGGAAAAGCCTGGCTGTGCTCAGGGCACTTCCCCGTGCTCCTGGAAAAGCCTGGCTGTGCTCAGGGCACTTCCTTGTGCCCCTGGAAAAGCCTGGCTGCGCTCAGGGCACTTCCCAGCGCTCCTGGAAAAGCCTGGCTGTGCTCAGGGCACTTCCTTGTGCCCCTGGAAAAGCCTGGCTGTGCTCAGGGCACTTCCCAGCGCTCCTGGAAAAGCCTGGCTGTGCTCAGGGCACTTCCCCGTGCGCTGAGAGCCCTGGGGCTTGCTGGGAGAAACCCAGAGCGCATTTATCGCCCTCCCCCGTGAATTCCATGTGCTCCGCAGAGGGTTTGAAGGAAGTGCTGCTGATGTAACCCAATCACCAGAGTGCCAGAAAGGGCAAGCAGCAGCCAAAGCCACGTGCGAAGCTCAGGCTCTACAGCAAGGGCAGGAGCTGTTGCAGGGCCCCAAGGGCTCCTCGGATCACTCTGTTTTTATGGTGGGGAGGTAAGAGCATCCAAAACCCCACCCTGACATTTGAGAGCGCTTTAAACCTCACTGCAAAACCCCACTCTGGGCTCAGCTCCTTCCCAAGGTCTCAGCCCTCGGTGATTGTTGTGTCTCTGTCGCTCAGCTTGTTTTCCTCCTGTTCTGGTTTTGTCATGTCAGAGTTTTATTGATGTGCTTTTTTGAAAAAAAAAAGAAGAGACATTTTCCTCTTCCATGATTCCAAGAGCTCAGCCTGGAACTGGGGCTGGGACTGCAGGGGACGACCAGGGGACACGGAGGTGACAGAAATGGAGAAAACCCCTAAGAGCTGCCCCAGAGCTGCAGCAATCCGCGGGGAAGGGGGACTGGCACTGGTGCAGGAATGGCCAGCACATCTCCATATGGCAGCCGGCCTCTCCTGGCGGCCCCAAATCGAGTTAGGAGGAGGAGCTGGAATTACATTTCATTGTTATTTTTAATATTTGAAATGGAGCTTAGATTGCAGGCCTGGTGCTGCTCCAGGGGGAGAAGTATCCACGGAACAGCAGCTCGGGCTAATTTCTGCGGGTTGGAGGGACCAGGAGAAATGTCAGCAGGAAAAACAACTTCCAGAAAGGACTGATTGGATCTTAGAAGGGAATGCTTTAAACCCAGGGGAGCAAATTCTATCAGTGCCTCATTTGGAGAGTGAGGCATTCACTGGAGTCTTGGGAAGGAAAGGGAAAGGTTCCTGCATCAAATCCAAGTGTCCCAGTGCAGAAACCCCCTGGGGTCCCACCCCCATCGGTGAGGATTTCTCATGGAATGATTTCCACCGGAATGGACCCTACAGCCCACGCTGTTCCAAGCCTTTCCAGCAGCCCAGGCTGCCCCCAGCCCCGTCCAGCCTGGCTTTGCTGCAGGGATGGATGGAGCAGCCACCTCCCCTCTGCCCCGGCACCGAGGAACCGGACTCAGCCGGTGCCTGGGGAAACGCGGCTCCTTGTCTGCAGCTCTTTCAGAGGAGCAGACATTCCCTGCCCTACTTAAAACTGGGGCAGATTTCCAAAACCGGTTGGGGATTCAAAGCGGGAAGCGGTGACACCTGTGACAAGGAGCAGCCTATTTCCAAGCGCGTTCTCAGGTGCCTGCCGAGAAAAGGCACTTCCCAAGGCGCGATCCCGACGTGTCGCCGACATCCTCGCCGGTATTTTGGGACCTCGGAACCAAGAGCTCGGCCAGGCCTGTTGGAATCCCTGTGGAATTGTGCAAGGCTTTAGGCTGGAAGGGATTTTGCTCCAAGAACTGTCCAGCCCGGCCTGGGACACTTCCAGGGATCCAGGGGCAGCCACAGCTGCTCTGGCCTGCCCACCCTTCCAGCCAGGAATTCCTTCCCAAAATCCCATCCAAACCTCCCCTTTTCATTGCAGGATGTCCTCTCTGCCATCCCTGTGTGCCAGGGCCTCCCCACCCTCCCAGCCAGGAATTCCTTCCCAAAATCCCATCCAAACCTCCCCTTTTCATTGCAGGACGTCTCCTGTGCCATCCCCGGCCTCCCTTCGCCCTCCGGAAAAACTCCCCGCGCTCTCAGTGCTGAAACGCTCTCTGTTTGACAACGCACGGAATAAACTCCCGCTCCAGCTGAAGGTTTCTGAGAAGTGGCCCCTTCCCAATCCCACTTAGCTCCTTTATGGAATCTGTGGCTTGACGGGAGGGAGAAATGAGGGAAACCCCAGGAGCAGGAAGGGGCGCAGCTCTCTCTCCCTGTCAGCGGGACAGCCCCCTGGCCCCGCTGCAGCTGCAGGGGTGGCTGCAGGGGCGGCTGCAGGGGCGGCTGCAGGGGCGGCTGCAGGGGCGGCTGCAGGAGCGGCTGCAGGGGTGGCTGCAGGATTGGCTGCAGCGGCGGCTGCAGCGGCGGCTGCAGGAGCAGGAGGGAGCGCAGCTCTCCCCGTGGCTCCAGGCAGACGGCACACAGCCTCCAGCTGCAGCAGGAACGCACAGGATGCCGTGTCACACACGAGTGACTCCCGGGCAGCCCAAGTGACAGATGCATTTCCTCGACTCCAGGCCAGGCTCCAGCACAAACCACTCTTCATTTATCAATAATTGGGCCTTAATTTCATTTGGCAGTGCTGGAGCAGCATGCTCAGCTTCCTCTCCAATAGACTCCTGCTAATTAGGCTGGCTTTGGGCATCAATCTCTTGATTTGAGCCTCTAATAATCAACCCAGATCCTGCTTTTTCCACGGGACGTGGTGGCTCTATCCATAACTCATTATTAGCCATAATGGAATGGGAAGGGGAACCGCTCTGTTATTGATGGCTCGGAGAGGCAGGAGCGGGGATCGCACTCCGCCTGTTCCCACGGAATCAACGTCTTGATTCCTTGGGCACCCCTTTGCAATAATAAATGTCGTGTTCCATTAGGCCTCGGGCACCAAAAAGGGCGTTTTTGTTCTCACGCAGTCGATTTATCGGGGACATTTTGGGGAAGAGGGGCGCAGGAGTTGGGATGTGGGCTGGCCGGTGAGCCCGGGGGGGCTCCCCATCCCTGGAAGCGTCCCAGGAACAACCTGGGAGAGGGGAAGGTGGGAACTGGATGAGCTTTAAGGTCGCTCCCATGCCAAACCATTCCCGGATTCTCCGCTGGCACTGAACAATTCACGCCCACGGCCGTCCCGGGCACCGGGCAAGGCCAGGCTCCTTCAGCTCCCAGGTAACGATGGCAGGGCGGCAGAGCCGGCAGGGATGGGCGCGATTCCCGCTCGGCGCCGCCGCACAAACAGGAGCTGTCGGGCCCCAGCGAGGCTCTCCGGGGACGCGCTCCCAGCGGCCGTCCCGCTGCGAGGCTTTCCTGGCACGGCCCGGCTCGCCCGGGGCTCCAGGGCCTCGATTGCCGTGCCCAGAGGAGCTCGAGGGGTTTGCAGCGCGATCCAACCCGCGGCGTAATTGGAGAGCGTGAGGAACAAAATTCCTCCTCGTCTCAGCCCAGTAACTCCACCAAATTCAGCGGAGAGCGCTCCATATGGTCCCGCACGAGTCGGGTAATGTGCGGATCGTGCCAGAACAAATGAAAGCTCCCAGGTCGTGGTGGCTGGTTATTATTAAAGATCTGTCCCAGCAATTCATCGGGATTGGAAGGGACTGCAGCCCCTGGAAAAATGATGGATAGCGCCGCCGCGCAGCTCGGAGAGGGATGCAAAAATCTGGGCCGGCGGCGCTTGGCTGAACAGCGCCGTGCCCACAACGTGTTCCCTGCGCCGCTGCGCAAGCCCAACCTCCCCGCTTCCAACCCACTGGCTCCAGGAAGAAAGCAGCTGGATTTCGGGGGCCTCTTCCCAAAAAAGCTGTGGAGACCTCTCATCCCGGCGGGCGAGAGATCTGGGAGCTGCTGAGCCCTGGGATCCCAGCTGCCCCCAGACGAAGGCGGGCTTTGGGCACCTTCTGGAAGTTTCCAGCAGCTCCTACCACTGCTGGCAGCTGGGCACGTCAGGTAAAGGAAGAGAATTGCGTGGGCAGAGCAGCAGTGCTGCTGAGCACGTGGGAAGGGGGGGCTCAGAGATCCCGGAGCTCTTTCCCAACCGCAAAGATCCTGGGATTCAGATTGCAAGCTCCGGGTTCGCTCCCCAGGCAAACCTTTGCTGTCTGCAGTAATCCCAGAGAACAAAATCCGATTTTTTGCCCTGATTTCGGCACGGAAGGAAGGCAGCTCAGGCCCACCTCGGCCCAGCGTACGGATTCTGAATTCTACTCCTGATTATGTGAAGATACCCAACTCTTTCTGGTGTCCCTTGCCCTGGGCTGCAGCCCTGCCACTTAAAAAAGATTTGTTCTGAGGGTTTCAGCGGCCCCAGGCCCTTAACATTTCTTTTGGCCTATAAAAAAATTTTATCGTTTTATGGGAGTCAGGAAAATTGCTGCATCCATCTTGGAATGTGGAGTACTACCCCATTAAAGACAAGTAGCTGATTAATAAAATCAGGCCTTAAAAACACTGCGGTGGAGTATAAAGTTGCTAAGCTTGGTTTGGTTGCAGGACTTTTGGCTCTCTTGTTCGCTTGTGCAAAACACTTGTCACCCGAAAAGTGGGAGAGGCCTGGCCAGGGAGACGTGGGCGTCAGAGGGAAGGGGGATCGTTCCCAGCTGGAAAGATCCGAGCATTTCCTGGCAATGGAAAGGACCGCCCTGGATCAGGAGCCCCGCGCAGGGTATCCCAAAATGCCTGAGCAGCCCTCGAGGCCTGGCAGCCCTGGGGCGGTTCCTTGCGGCCCCATCCTGCCCGGCCTGGGCACGATGGGAAAGGTCCCTGCAGCGAGCCGGGCCTTTTCCCAGCCCAGCCCGGCGCCCCAGGGCAGCTGGGAGCCTGGAGCACATCCCGAGCCCTCAGCCCCCGGCCCCTTCCCTCCGCTGCCCCCACGGATCGAGCCCTTCCTCATTCCCAGACTTTTCTGGGCGGTTACCATGGCAATGCCTTGCCTCAATAGGGTCCTTGTGAACTTGTTTACCATCCCAATTATAACATTTTCCAATCCCGGCTCCTTCTGACAGCTCCGTGTCTCCCATCTGTGCCTGATGCCATCGGCAGCTCCCCACGCCCGGCCCCGGCTCTGCTCGCCGCGGCTCCCACCGGCGCAGCCAGCCAGGGCCACAAGTCCCCGCTCCCGGGGAGCCAAGAGCAGCGTTTCCATCGGCCCGGTCCGTGTGGGACGGGACGGGACGCGCGGAGCGGCCGTGCCTCGGTGGGGACGGCTGTGGGGGCTTCCCTGGAGCCCCCAGTGCCTGGGGACGGAGCCTTTTCCCCTCAGGCTGGGCAGGACCTGAGTGTGGATGCTGTGGGGCCGGGGAACGTGTGGTGTGTTGTCCACGGGACCAAACTCCCCCAAGGAAAAGCTGTCATTAGATCCGAGGGCACAGGAAAAGGTAGGAGGGACAGAGGCTCGCACACACCTGCCAAGGGAGGGATGGGAACGGCTCCCTTGATCCTGCACCGACATCCACGGGGAAAGCTGCAGCCAAGGGAAGCTCCAAGTCGCCACACGAAGACCTTCTGGAAGTTTCCTCTGGCAGGACTGGGCCGGGAGCAGCTTTTCTGGGGCGGAGATGAAGTTCAAGCTGATAAAGGTCCCTTGTGTGCAGATCTGGAAAAGAAAAGTTCGCTTAAAAAAAAAAAAAAANTGCAGGGGTGGCCGCTGCCAAGGCGTGACTCAACCCCAACAGGCGCAGATTCCTCCCGGCTCGGGAGTTTTCCAAATAACTCCGTGTTCTCAATGGCTTCATTATGAGCCTCTGAAAGAGCATTGTGGGCACGGGCCGGGCTGGAGCCTGGCTCCCCGCGCTTCCGTGCACGGCCTCGTCCCCGGGAACAGCCTGCGAATCTGCCCGGCGGGAGCTTCTTGCTGGCCTCCGAAAAGCCCGAGGGCTTTGGCGGATAAGCGGGAACGGGGACGGTGCAGATGGCCAGGAGAAGTTCCTGAGATGCCGGGGACAAACAATATTGCTCCGGGAAGGAGCAAAACAAACAAAACACAAGGGGAATTCACAGTCCCTCGCAGGAAACACTGGAATCTCCCCCAAGAACACCGTGCCTGTTCTTTGGACACGAGGATCCCAGAATCCCGGAGTCATTCCAGTCGGAAAAGAGCTCCAAGAGCGTCTTGTCCCAGCTGTGCCTGGTCCCCGCCTTGTCCCCAGTGCCACACCCAGGCATTCCTGGGACACTGCCCACCCTGGGTAGCCCCTGCCAGCGCCTGAGCACCCTTGCCGTGGGGAAATCTTTTCCATCCTCCAGGATTCCCTGCCCAGGGAAGGGGGATACTCCTCTCCTCACTGCCCTGGCCTGGAATGCAGCGTGGATTTATTCTCTCAGCGCCAACAGCACAGGAGCTCAGCCACTTGAACAGACTTCCAAAGCACCACTTCTATTTTTTTCTCATCTCATTTCCACCCCATTCCAATTCGCAATCCTGGAACAGCGACCGAGAGCCTTTAGCTGATGGGCAGCAGCAAAGGCGCGGGGAAGCTGCAGAGCAGCTCCGGAGTGCCAGATCTCCGTGCGCTGCCCGCGGTCCTGCCGCCCCTTCCATCCATCCCCCTTGTGCCGCGGGGAGCCTGTCGCCCTCTGTGCCAGCCCCGGCACCACGGCTCGCGGCTGCTCCGGGGTTTCAACTCGGCTTTGTGGGGTCGTTCGCCCTCCAATCCCAACTCCAGTCCAGGCGTTTTTAGGGAAGCGCTGCCCTGCCTGCCAGGATTTCTGGGCAGGACTTTGTTCGTTAATCCCACCAAGCTGGGAACATCCTTCGCTCCGTTTGGAGCCGCGGAGCTGGAAAAAGGAGAGCACAGAAGGCCCGTGTTAAAAATGGATGTGGCTGTGCCACAGGGATGGGCTGGGATTCTCTGCAGTGCCGCGGGTGTGGGCACGGGGACAGGGCACGGGGACAGGGCACGGAGCAGCCCCTCAGCCCTTCAGTCACCCGGATCCTGCCCGCAGAAAGCCCCGAGGGACAGCAGCGAGCTCCAGAAGCTCTGGATTGAGGATCTGTGCTGGTACATTCCATGGGATTCCTGCCTCAGCGGGAAGAGGAACAGGAACCGACGGCAGCTGCCGGCGCGCAGCACAGCCGGGGGTTGTGGATGACGGGATGGCGTCTCCTTCCCGTGGAGCAGCTCCTTCCAGGGGAGCATCACCCCCAGCCCCTCCGCAGCTCTGGCTCTTCCTCCTGCCCCCTAACTCGGGCCGGTTTTCCTACAACACTTATCCCGCGCCCAAACTCCTCGGGAGAAGGTGATTTGCTAAAACGGACACTCAATATTCCACTTCCTGCACACTTCCCTCCCTCGGCCGGCTTCTTACGACGGAAGGACGGAATTTGAGGGAGAAAGGGGAAATGCTCCGTGCTGCTGCAGTTTCGATGGGAGCGGCAGCGCAGCGGACCCGGGAACGCCGCAGCTCCCGTGGCTGCTGTCGCCCAGCGCCAAGGGAAGCGCCGGCAATGACACGCTGCCCTTTGCAGAACGAACACTCTTCCCCGAATTACGGCTGCTCGGCAGCAAACGCGGCACCTGTGCGAAGCCAGGGAGGAGCAGCTCCTCTCACCTGAAGGGAGCGTGGAAGCACAGGGCGGGCTGAAGGGGGACAGCGACTCCAGGGGCTCTGGGCGGTGCGGAGTCACGTCCCACTGGGCCAATCCTTTTGTTTTCCCGGAGCTCCGGGCTGCCCCTGTTCCTGCTGCTCCCGCAGGGATGGAGCGATTGGAGCCGGGAGAGGCCCACCGAGCTGCTCCTCTTTAGGGAGAAGCGACAATTGCTCCCATCGGGCGGCCGGGGAGCGAATCCCGCAGCGGCGGAGGGACTCCCGTAGCTCCCGGGACATCTGGGGCATCTCTGCCCCGTCCTCCAGCTTTCCTCCTCTGCTTGCCGGGTCCTTTTGCCAGGCTCAAGGCAGGCCGGCTCCTCCGCAGCTCTGCCTGGAGCGGCAACTATTCCCCGAGTGGAAACTAGGGGGAAGAACGACACCGGGCTGGGAGCTGCCGGGAAAAGGCGGCTGGCGCAGGGAGGGAGAGCCTGCTTTCCCCCTCTCCCCTCGCGCTCCTGCAAGTCACAACTTTGCCAGGCTGTGAATTCCCCGCAGCCCGCGGGCTCCCCGCTCTCTGCCCGGCCCCTCGGCAGCGCCAGCTGCTCGGCGGGGCGCCAGGGGAGCGCAGGGGGGGAGGAATCGCATCCCCCGCTCCAGCGCAGCGGCGGGAAGGAAGGGATTCGCCTCGTCCCGGTAACCGCTAGGGCAGGGCAAGGAGGGAGCTTGGCAGGACTCCTCAAGGCAGGGGGAACCCCAGCCCCGGGCAGCTCTGGCGGAGCCGCTTTCAGCGCCGGGAAGGGCTCTGTGCGCCCCGGGACGCTGAGCGCACACGCAGCGAGGCCCCATCTCCGCTCTCACCGGCCCGGGAGATCGGGGCGAGGCGGCTCCAGGGCGCGCAGGGCACCCGAATAAACGCCGGCAGCCGGGGCAGGGCAGCCCGCAGCTGCAGGGAAGCGAAAGCCGCCGCAGGAGCAGCAGCTTGGGAGCTGCCTGCCGGCTTCTCCTCCTCCTCCCCCTCGCCGGGTGATGCGGGGCTCCTTCCCTCGGTAGACGCTGCTCCAAGCAGAAGGGAGCCATGGCGACTTGGCAGGAGCTGCGAATCCGCCTTTGGAGCATGAATCAGCCCCGTCATTTCACATTTTGGGGCGGATTTATGGCAGAGCACGCTCCCATCGGATCTGCTGTCGCAGAGCCTGCTCGAGGCTCCAGATAAAAGGGTTGCAGTTTACAGCCCTGGAAAATTGGAATGGATTCCCTGCCGGGAGCACACGGCGAGGACTCGCAGGGATGCTGCCCGTGCACCAGGAGGGTTGGCAAAGCAGCTCCAGGGGGATGGGGATGGACCCGGCTGCGCTGAACCGCCCCGCTGGCGGCTCTGCCACGATCCCAAAAGAATTTGGGAATAGTTCTCTGCGAGCTTTGCTTGCGGGAAAGCTTCCTCTGACCTGCCACGGAAAGCTTTTCCCAGTTTAGAGTCAGCATTTCGCGATGCTCGCAGATCTCTGCTCTCCAGAATTCCAGTATAAACCCAAGTCAGGCAGGAAAAGGCTGAATTCAGGGATATTCCCATCCCACCCAGCCTCCACAAGGAACCTCCCGGTGTCCAAGGGATGAAATCCCATTGCTAAGCACCCCAAAGCATTCTTACACCCAATATATCCCGAGCTATTCAAAATTCTGCGCTAAAACCTGCCACGGAACGTGTCCCACACAACTGTTGGGAAAGGCTGGTGGGCTCCTGAGTTTCGTCCGGCAGATTCCAGGAGGTTCAAGCTCAAAAGGCAAAAGGAAATTTCTCGAGTTTGAAATGAGTACGTTAATACATTCATGAGGAAGTTGGCATAAAAAGAATTAGGAAAAAAAAATTAGGCAGTTTGGGAACGAAAATTAAGAAGCTGGAACAAAAAATAAGTTTGTACGATGAAATTAAGGAAAAAAAAAATTAAGGATAATCGGCAAAAAAGACGTCTGCACGAGAAGAAGTTTGCCCAAAAAATTAAGAAGTTTGTCACAAAATTAAGAAGTTTGCTGCAAAAGCTTCTCAAGTGCGAGCCCAGAATCTTTCGCAGGGAGGAGCTGCACAAAAGCAGCTCCCTGAACATGTTTTGCCTTTCCCAAAGCTGTTCCCTAAATGTCACTTTTATCGCCTTCTCTCCCAGCCTTTATGACCATATGTGTTTTTATGATATTCACAACATGCTTGTGCCACACAAGATGCAAATGCAATTTCCTGCTGGAACGCCTCAATATGCACGGCAACAACGGAGGGACACAAAGGAAGGAGAGGTGGCTCGGGGGGCTCTCTCCCGCTGCCAGGAATTACCTGGGAAAGGCAGCGGCAGCTCTGCTCTGATCCCCACCTTGTCCCCAGGTGCCCCGGCCAGGCTTTCCTCGCACACCCCCGAAGCTCCTGGGCGCTGAATCCCTTCCCTGGGGAAATTCCTCCTGGTGTCCAGCCCGAACCTGCCCTGGCACAGCCCGAGGCTGTTTCCTGGTGTCCTGTCAAAATTCCACCTCTTTCTACCAGGAGGGGCTGGGTCGTTCAACTGGTACAATTCCAGAGAGCTGCAGAGGGGCTTTGGAGCAGGTGAGAAGTGGCAAATTCCATCCAGGTTTGGTCTGTCCCAGCCTGGAAAACCTCAGCCCTTCCCTGGGCAGGGCTGTCCTGTCCCAGCCTGGAAAACCTCAGCCCTTCCCTGGGCAGGTTTGTCCCTTCCCTGGGCAGGTTTGTCCCTTCCCTGGGCAGTTTTGTCCCT
>WBMY01015896.1:52065-84906 GCA_013397315.1 Donacobius atricapilla
CCTCAAACTCTTTTCCAAAGTCACTTTTGCGGTTTTTTTTTTACCTTGGAAGCACCTGTGTTTATGGGATGCAACATGCCAAGGGAAGAGATTTTGCTTTAAATTTGGGGATTTAAGGTGGGGATCCGGGGCAGGAGGAGCTTGGGTCCAGCTGGAGCGAGTGTGGAGGAGGCCACGGAGCCGGGCTGGGAAAACTGGGAATGTTCACCTGCCCAAGGGACGCTCCAGGGAGAGCTGCCAGCCCCTGGCAGGGCCCGGAGGGGCTCCAGCAGAGCCGCAGAGGGACCGGGGACAAGGACGGCACACCGGGAATGGCTCGTCACAGCCAGATGGGAATTTGGGCTGGGATTCCTGGCTGCGAGGGTGGCACAGAGAAGCTGCCCCTGCATCCCTGGCAGCGCCCAGGGCCAGGCTGGACGGGGCTTGGGGCAGCCGGGGACAGTGCGAGGTGTCCCTGCCGTGGCAGGGCTGGGACGAGACGATGCCCAAGATCCTTCCGAGCGGAAGTTTCCCTGAGGGGGGCTGGAGCCCCAGGCTCCTCGCAGCCCTTCCCTCATCCTTCTGAGCTCCAGCTGGAGCACCTGCAGCCCGGCGCTCTGGAACGTGCCCTCATCCATCTCGTGGCCGGCCGGGAGCCGCTGCCGCCTCTGCTGACGGTGCCCGTTCGGCTCCATCTGTTTTCCCTGGCAGGGTCCTCGTGTCACCCCCTTTCGGAGCAGGGTTGCCTTAATGATAGCCATTAGTTAGGATCTGTTAATGAAGCTCCTCTCCTAACGCAGGCACGGCGCTCCCGATTCCCGGGAGCAGATGGAGCTGCGCTGGGAATGGCGCTGGGATTCAGCCGGGCAACTCCCATTAATAAAGGGAAGGACGGAAAGGCACCCAGGCTGCCCAGCCCGACACCCTCAGATCCTGCTGCACGGGGAATTCGGGCATTTGGGCACCTGGATGAGCAGCAGAGGGAATGGGTACTGTGAAATGCTGAGGTGTCGTCCTGGAAAACCTCAGCCCTTCCCTGGGCAGTTTTGTCCCTGGGGAATCAGGCTGGAAAAGGGGAACAGAAGAAATCCCCTTCAAGAGCGGGAATGGCAAAGGCAGGCTCGGAGGGAACACTCCCTGGCCTGGTTCTGCCAAGCAAACGTTCCCATCTTTCACGCTTCCCAAGTCCCTGCTGCGTGGCAGTGATCAGGGATTTGGGATTGTGTTTTCCCCCCGTGATATGAAATTCTACTCTTGGTGCGGATACAACCCTGAAAAAAAGACATTCCTCCCGTTTTAAAACATTCTATCCAGCTTTCCTTCTGAAATCACACCCTGTCCCACGGGGTTTGCTCATCTCCAGCCTCCGGCTGTGTAATTCCAGGGAGAACACGAAGTTTACAAACAGAAATGTTTGTGGAACAACGTTTCCTCAGTTTTCAGTTACGGTGAGGTTTATTGACAGAACGAGGTGAAAACACAAAATATTTGGGATGAACACATACCTGGCTTCGAGTGGAAGCCCGCTTCCCATATTCCCTGTTCTCTTTGTGTTTTTAAAAGCATAAAGCCACGACCAGTAACCCCAGTTAGGGCTGTGCTTGGAACTGGGGAGTGTCCAACCATCCCAGCATCACCTGGGCTCTCCCCATGCCTCCATGCCCCGGGATCTTCCCGAGGACTTTTCCTGCCTGGAGCAAGTTCCCCGGTTTGATTTAGCTTTGCTGGACTAAGCACATTATTAATTGGGTCTCGTTTATTTACAATTCCATCGCCCGGAATATCTGCTGGGGCCGGTAATTGAATTTTGGGAACCCAGTAATTAAAAAAGTCCACGGCGCAATAAACGGGAGCGCCCGTAAATAAGGGCCTCGCAGAAGGGACATCCATCACCCGGATTAAATGATTTCAGATCATATTTGAACTCCTTAATTTTCATTTACGGCTTCCTGAGGATTTACGGCCGCCGCTGTTTTCTTCCCCTCGGAGAAGCCGCTCCCCTGGGATGTTTTGGGGTGGAATCTCGGCGTCCTGCGGTATTTGGGGGGCCGCGGCAGGGAGCGGCGCATGGGGGGCCTCACCTTGCCCCGCGATGCCGTGTCGGGGGTTTCACGGAGGAGTCTGCCCCGGCAGCGAGGGGAAGGGGCAGCTTTATTCGGGAATTCTGCTGGGACAAGCGGGGAATCCTGCCGGGACACAGGCCCTGGGGCTGCAGGGAAATACCCCGGCAGTTCCTAAAGCTGCTGCAGGATTTCACACGGCATTTCCCATCTGAGCCCACTTGGGCAGCTTCCCTTCCCTTCCCTTCCCTTCCTGATTCCTGCAAGAAGGAGATGCCCGGGCTGCAGCTGCAGCTGTCTGGAGTTCATTTTACTCTGCCCCGTCCCTTCTGGAGCGCGGATCTTTCTGGAATCCACTCGACAAGCACTGGCTGTGGAGAGCAGGGATCAGCTCCCAGCATTCCGTGTTTTTCCTGGCACTGCACCAAAAGATGACAAACATCCTGCCCGAACACAGAGGCTTCATTGTTGCTGTCTGGGGGCACGGCCGGGATTTGGGATAAGCGATTCCAACCTGCGCGTTAATGACGGCTCGCGGATTCTGCCGGTCGGGTTTTCGGGCATGAAAATAAAAGCTGTGGGGATGGAGAGCACCGGGAGGGAGGGGCAGAGCTCGGAGCATCGCTCGGAAAAATTGGGGGGAAAACCCGACTGGGAACGCTGCATCCGCAACCCCCCCCAGCAGCAGAGAAGGGAGCAGGGGGAGGATTGGGAAACGCTCCTGGGAACGTGGAAGCCCCTTCCCAGCCCCTCGTCCCGCTGGACCCGGGTTACACGGGATGGTGGAATTGCAGCGTGGGGAGCTGCGGGAGGGCACGCTGGCCGTGGGGGTCCGGGAGGAGTCCCGTGGGCGTTCGATGGGACGCTGAGCAGGGATAATCCGAACAAAAAGCCGACGTTTCCCAGACCCCGCGTTGTCTGGCTCCGCAGAAACAGCAATCCTGAACCGCGGGAGTGGTTCGAATCCGTGTGCTTGCATCCCACATCCAGCCTCCCTTCTCCCCGAGCTCCCAACAGCCTGCGCTGTGTCGTGCCAGACAGGAACGGGCGCCAAGCTCTTCCCCCCCAAAAAAACCGCACCGAAGGAACACCTTGCTCATTCCCAGAGACGGGGCACATGGCAGAAGAGACGAGGGAGGGAAATTGGCCTCGAAATTCCGCAGGGGGGGAAAAGCCGTGCGTTTGGGAAAGAGGGGAGGGCTGGAGCGCGGAGGGACAGGACAAGGGGAAAGGCCTGAAGGGACAGGACAAGGGGAAAGGCCTGAAGGGGACAGGACGAGGGGAAAGGCCTGAAGGGACAGGACAAGGGGAAAGGCCTGAGGGGACAGGACAAGGGGAAAGGCCTGAAGGGACAGGACAAGGGGAAAGGCCTGAAGGGGACAGGACGAGGGGAAAGGCCTGAAGGGGACAGGACGAGGGGAGAGGCCAGGACAAGGGGAGAGGCCTGAGGGGACAGGACAAGGGGAAAGGCCTGAAGGGACAGGACAAGGGACAAGGCCTGAAGGGGACAGGACAAGGGGAGAGGCCTGAAGGGACAGGACAAGGGGCACGGAATACTGGGAAGGAATTCCGGGCTTTGCAGCTTCAGGCCGTGCCCCCTTCCCCTCCGGCAGGGTCAGAGGGGCCGAGGCTCTCCCGGCGTCCCCTTTTCCCCCCAGCCCCGGAGCCGCTTTTCCCGGTTTCCCGCGGCTCCGTGCGCTTGGAAGGGGCTGAGCCGGCGGCTGGCAGCTCCGGGTGCAGCCCGCGATGGTTGCGCGGGGAGCCCGGCGGGTTCGGGGCTCAGCTGCTGCCAGCGGATGCTCCGGAGCCTGGCTGCCAGCTCCGTATCAATATGAACCATCTGCAGCTCCCTCGCCGCGCCCTCTCCTCCCGGCTTTCGCAGTGTTTGGGTGGAGCGAAGCAGCGCACAGCCGTGTTTTCCGGCGGGCTGGCTGGCCGGCCGCCTCTCCCCCTGGCTCTGGCAGATGTTTAGCTTCCCAAAAAGAACGGATTTGGGTAGAGGATGATGAGGGATCTTTTGGGGAGTTGTCCCCCCATCCCTGGCAGTGCCCAAGGCCGGGCCGGATGGAACTCGGAGCACCCTGGGGCAGTGGAAGGTGACCCAGGCACGGCTGGAATGGGAGGATTTCTGACCTAAACACTTCCCGGATTCTGACATGCCCAGGAAGTCAGGGCAGGGGAGCAGGAAACATCCCGCTAGGCGATGGAAGGAGACCCTTCCCTGGTGCTCAGAGGGAATGCTTCTCTCCGGAATTCTCTGCACTGCAGAATGGGAATGTCCTGCCCAGAAGCCTGGAATGAGGTGCAGGAAGCTCCATCCCCAGCGCCGGGTTGGCACTCCCACCCAATCCTTGTTTTCCCGGGATTCCGCCCGTCCCTTCCCGCCAGCGCTCCGGCCTCCTCGGCGTTCCCCATTCCCGGGAACTTTGCAGCCTCCTCATTACCAAAGGTTTTATTTAAGATTCCCGTGTCTCCAGCTTAATAACCCCCAAATGAGTCCCGCCGGAATTAGCCGTAATTAAGGACATTGTGAAATATGGCGGGGGCAAAGGGAATTACACTGTATTACTTTATTAATAATATTCCTTAACGACACTGGAAATTGCTATTAGGCCCGAACATTCCTGCCTGGATATGGAAATAGTCTTTTGCTATGCTAATCTAGCACAATTTTCTTTTCCATGTAAACAAATTATCCTCTATTAATATGCTGTTCTCCTTGCATAGTTAATTATTGTAACAGTAAGGAATAAAATGCTCTGGCTTTCGCTGTTTCGGATGGAAAAAGGGCTCCATAAATACTTTAATAGGGAGCTAATTATGCACAGAATTCCGATGCCGAAAATGTGTTTGTAATTGCATTAAAATGGTCTTCTGTTCAAATATTGGGAAGCCGGCTAATTGGAGGTGAGCTGGAATTTCAATATTGTGAATCAATGATTTCCATACGCTCCCCGTTCGGTCGTGTTTGGCTTTGGGAACGGAGGGAATATTTAACGGCGCTTACCGTGAGCAGCTCCGGGTTCCACAGCAAAGCAAAGGAGGGATTTTGGAGGTCTGGGCCCTGAAGGGGAGAACTGGCTCCTCACTCCTCCCTCACGGCAGCCGGGCGGCATCGGCCTCGTCTCCCAGGGACCAGGGACAGAACGGCCCCAGGCCGGATTTTGGGGAAAGTTCTGCCACGGAGAGGGTTTCTAGCCCTGCACGGTGGAGCTCCCGTCCCCGCAAGGGCTGACTGGAAGCCCTTCAAGCTCCTTCCCAGCCCGAACAATCCCGCGGTTCCATCGCCGGGGAAGGTGCGCCGGCCGCNGGGAGGCCGCGGCGGGCAGGAGCAGAGGCGGGAGCAGGGACAATGGCACGGCGGGCACGGAGCGGCGGCACCGCATCCGGAGCGGGAACAGGCAAACAGCTTGTGGCACAAAGCAAAGGAGAGGATTCCAAATGGCTAATCTCCAGCCACCCACACAAGTTTTGTCTCTCTTTAGCACCTTTCCCTGTTGCTAAGTCTCGCATCCAAAAACCCGGAGAGGAGACACTCCAAATTATGCAGCAATATTGTGTCGAGCAGCTGAAAACAGGCTGGGAGCGGAGCTCGGCAACGCGGCGCGGTCCCGGTTCTCTTTAGGGAAACGCTGATTTTCTTTAGGGAATGCTGATTATCTTTGGGGAAGGCTGGTTATCCTCAGCTTGCTGACCCGGGGCTGGCAGCAAATCCTGCCTGTGCCCCTCCGATCAAACAGCAAGACCCAGGGCTGGGTTGTGTTCTGCCACATCGGTGACCTGACTCAGGTTATATTCATTTCTGAGGGAGAAAAGTCCTTCAAATACACCTGAAGGTGCACAGCACGGGCAGAGAGCCTTCCAAGTGAAAATTCCCCACCAATTAGCTCAGGCCAGGAGTTAGCACTTCAATTTTCCTAACAAATACTCCAGCAAACCCAATTCCTTCAGCTCGCTCGTAGGAAGCCAAAGAAATCATCTGCTTCAGGGGGGAAAAAAAAAGAACAAATGGGAAAAAAAGCCGGAAAAAAAGACATGTCAGATCCCAGCTATCCTGCCAAAATCCCCAAACAGCTTCCTAGCTTTTAAGGGAAGAGCATTTGAAATATCTTTGCCGAGTCGTGTCTGTTTGTCTGACAGATGTCTGCAATGTACTGGGAGCTGGAGTCATGCTCCGAATGTAAATAAGATTACGGGCCTCACAGTATTCCCATTCCCTCGGATTTACCTCCGCGCCGAGGAAAAGAAAACGGAAGCCGGGTTTTTTTTTTCCCAGCAGGTTTTTTCTCGCCCTATCCCACAGGCAGGATTAACATTTTTTTGCCTCGTCAGTTAAATACTCAGGTTTGTCCTTTAATCCAGCGGCTACTCCGAAGGATCCAGCTGTTGGACCAAAAGGGCAAGTTCTGGCTACAAACAGGAAGAATTCCCTTGGAAGCATCATCTCCTTTTCCCCCCGTTTTCCCCCTGGACCGAATAACAAAAGCCTCAGTAGTGCAGCTCGTTGAGGCCTGTGCTGCCATTGCCAGGGACGGGCTGCTGGGCATTGCAGGGGGTCCCGGCCTTCGGCAGGGCGCAAACGCCCGCGCTGGGCCGCACGGAGCTGCAGGCGCACCGAGGGACGGGGAGCAGCGCCGCGGCCCCGCGGCACGAATCGCTCACTTGGCCTTTCCCACCACCAGCTTTCATCCCAGAAATCCAGTCACTGCAACTCTTACAACAAAGCCTTTCCTCGGCGCTCCGGATCTGCCCTTTCCCTGCCCTCTCCGAAGGCCTGGCGAGGTTTTGCTAAACCCCCGGCCTCCGAGAGACGGTGGATGCCGGGATCCATCCCGACGTTCCGGAGGAACAAGCCATCCCTCCAAAGCAGCGCGTGGACTTCTGATGGCGGCGCTGACGGAGCCCGGATGGGAGCGGCACGCTCCGCAGAGTCAGCGCCGTCACTGACCCCGACTCCTACACGGAGCCACGCGTTCCGAGCCGGGAACAACACCGGGAATAACACCGGGAATAACGCCGGGGATAGCGCGGCTTTCACCTGAAACAAATGAGGTCTAATTAGATTAATCTGCGAATCAGCGCTCGGATGATTAACGAGCGCCTTGGCCCGCTGGCAGGTCGGGGCCGTGGGTTGTTGGAGGGCATTTTCTGGGCGAGGGGAGATTTCCCCTCCGCGCTGGGAGGCCGCACGCGCCTGCCCACGGAGCCGGAGCCGCGCTGCCTTCGCGAGGAGCCGAGCCGGGGTGCTGCGGTGTCACACGGACACCCTCCAGCTGTTCGGGAACCATGTGTCAACATTATTTACCAACCGAATGTGACGGTAATTATGGAGCGCAGCGCGGGAAGCGCGCACGCGGGCAGGATGGCCATACATACTTAATGATGGCGCTCTCCTGCCTTTGCGATCAGGCGGAGCGCAGCGCGCCGCTGGAGACACGTGCGAGCACGGCCGCAAGCTGGCCGGGCGCGATGCGGGCACGGCTGGCTGCGGCGGCGCGCCTTCCCAGTGAAAAATTCATTCGCAAATGGCTCGCAGGGCTCCCAGCAGATGGAGGAGCACGGAAGGCACGAGCGGCCCTTCGCTGCCGTTTAACCCTCGCGCCGCCGCAGCCGTTTTGGAAACGGCTCCTTTAAAGCCCGAACACCTGTACTTTTACTGCTGCGACATCACACGCGGCAGGCAGATGTGTAACCCGAGCCGTCGGAGCTGCTCGGAATTAGAAAAACATGCCTTGGAACGGCAGGGAGGGGGCTCGGGAAGGCGTTTTGGGAGCAAGGCTTTCATTTCGAGATCAAGCCTCGATCTTTAAAGAGTTTCCTCGCGTCACCTTGGGCCCCCGCTGAGCGCTGCTCTTTCCACAGCCAGTCCCACCCGTGGGCAAAGCGGCCAATTAATTCCCAAAGCTGCTGGAAGGCGGCGGGATCGCGCCCTGCAGGCAGCTTTAGCGGGAGAGCGGCAATGGCAAGGGCCGCCCCACCCTGCGGCCGCGCTGGGCAGCGCTTGGCCTCGGGGGTCCCGCTGGAGCCACCCCCGGCACGCACAGCTTCCCAGGAAGGCTCGCTCTGCTCCTGACTGGAATTCTCCCGGCCCTGGGGCCCGGCTCGGCGCTTTGCGCATCGTCCTGACCGAACATCCATCCCCGAGCGCCGCCCGCCGCTCCCCGGGCATCCCAAACGCCGGGGACGCGCTCCGGTTCCCAGCCCCGCTGCACGGGCAGGGAGAAGCTCCTGCGTGTGCGGCCGCTCCACGTTTCTCCGAAATTCCGCGCAGGACTGCTCTTCCCTCTGCCTTCTCCGTACCTCCTGGGATTGTCCCGTGGCTCTGCACGGTGACCTGACCCCAGCGCATCCCACCCCCCGTTTTTTTGGTCCCTTAAGTGTGAGCTCATTTGAAAATTCCAATTTCTCCAATAATTCGCTGCAGCTGCCGAGATGTTCCCGTGCTTTTGATCACTGTTATTAATGATGTGCTGTAACATATGCAAGGCTTGCAATCCCAGCTACTCTTTCTTACAAGGATCAGTTTGTACTTCCCCCCCCTGCTCCCTGCTCCCCCTTTCCCTCCCTTTCCCTCCCTTTTCCCTCCCTCCCTCGGCTCTGATGGAGCTCATATGGTTTAGGAAGTTCATCTCCCAGCTATTAGTCGGAGAATTAGGAAATGTGTGGGCAGCTCCTCTGCGATACAAAAGACATTGGAGGAAGGAGCTGTTCCCTTTTATTCCCCAGAGAAGGATTTTGGCTTTATTTCGGGGCCTGACTTTGCCGTTAAAAATGTTGTGGCTCATTCCTAATGTTGTCTTATTGACTTCCATGTTTTGAGAGCGGTTTCCAGCTTTGTGTTTTTTTCCTTTCTCAACCACTCCCAGCCCAAAAGTGAGACCTCAAATTCCAGGTAAATCTGCGTATTTACCCCGCATTTATAACACCTCAAGCACCACCAGCAAGCGAAAGCTCGGCCTCTGCCATTGCTCCCAACCCAAGCTGCGATTTGACCGGGCTCTCGTTTCCCTCCTCGGGACTGACGCAGGAAAGCCCCACAAACGGGAATGACTTTCCCCGGCGTGCCGTGCTGAAGGGAACGGCATGCCAAGGGCACGGAATGCGCTTGAGGACACGGATGCTCCGTGCTCGGGGCCGGCAGGAGTGTGGGTGTCCCTGTGCGGGTGTCCCTGTGCGGGTGTCCCTGTGATCCCCCTGCCCTGTGCGGGTGTCCCTGTGCGGGTGTCCCTGTGCGGGTGTCCCTGTGATCCCCCTGCCCTGTGCGGGTGTCCCTGTGCCCATCCCCTGCCCTGTGCGGGTGTCCCTGTGTGGGTGTCCCTGTGCCCATCCCCTGCCCGGTGCGGGTGCAGCAAAAGCAGGGGGAGCGGGAGCTGCTGGAGGCCGGGGCTGTCCCCCCGAGGCCCCCGAACGCCTTTTTATTCCCGCAGCTGCCTGCGGAGTGTTGTACTCCCGAAATTTCTCCCCCCCTCTCGGCCGCGAGTCGGAACAACCATGAAAAAACAACCCCGGCTGCGCTTCCCCCCCCCTCTCTCTCCCGCCTCCTTCTCCTTCGGCGTGTTTTTTCGAGCAGGGCGAAACAGGTGCTGAAATGTGAAACCCTACTGAGGGATTTCCTCGGCAGGCAGCGCGGTGGGAGCGCGGACCTGGAGCGGGATGTGCTCCCAGGGCTGCCGGAGCAGGCGGGGAGCGCCGGCAGCGCCGCGCTGTCGCTTTAAGAAAAAATAAACTCGGCGCTGAACTACCCAAAACCCTGCCATTTCCAGCCTGGGCTTGATTAATGATTTTTCTATCTAATAAAAGGTTCACAACCCATCTGTTTTTCTCCCTAATGCCTTGCCCAAAGGTTTTTCGTTCCTATTTCAGGCTTGGGGCCAACTGACATTCCCCTCTTTTTTTTTTCCCAGCCTTGTAAACAAACCCTTCTCTCTTTTTAATCTTCCAGGGCTGTTTCCTACCCATCGTTATGCATATTCATTGCGAGTAAACATTTTTAGTGTCTACACTTAATCTCTTCCACTGGCAATTACTGTTCTATGCTGTTTTGTAATGCAGAAGGGCCAACGCTTTCCCTTCTAATAACAGCTGGGTTGCAGATGGGGCCTGCAGTCATTGTAGAAAATAAAAATTTACAAGATGCCAGTGGAATTTATTTCAGTTTTATGGAGTCACAGGAGGAACCTTTCTGTTATCCGCCTTCAGTGCAATCTGCAGGCGCAAGGCAGGCTTTTGACATTTAATCAAAGGGGGGTTCAGGTAGGGGCTGGAACGGCGCAGGAAGAAAGCAGGTGGATCCTATTAGGCAGTGCCATGGTTAATTTATTTGGGAGTGATTGGCTAAGATGCGCGCAGCCAAGCTTTGACATCCCGTGTATATCTTGTTTAGCATCCCGCGCCTGGGCCGGGCCGCTGGCACCGCTGGCACCTCCCGGGGGGGCACCCACGGGCACCAGAGAGGAGCCGGATGCCCACTCCGCATTCCCTGGCACGGCCGCGAACCTCGCGTCCGGGGGGAGAGGGGGCTCGGGCTCCGCGTTCCGCGGCGAAATGCGGATGTGAAGCTGGACAAGGAGGAATTCTGAGCGGCCGCGCCGTGCCCTGGGCCACGCTGCGCCTGGCAAGGGACCCTGAACCGCGGGGACCGCGCTGGGCACGCCGCCAGCCCTTGGGCACCTCCAGGGATGGAAGCTGGCACCGGCCTGGAGCCAGGGCAGGAGGCTGCCCTGGGCCATCAGCAGCTTCCCCCGAGCCCTGCGATTCCTCGCTTTCCGCATGAGGAAATCACGAGTGGAAGCAGTCGGGAGGAAACTCCCAAGGAATAAAGGGCATACTTTGCGTGGGGATTTTTTCCAGACTTTTTAAGCGGATGAATGAGAAGGACGTAACAATCCCACACGTCTCTCTTTTCCCCCTTGCTCCCTCGCTTCCAGCATGCAGCAGCAGCAATGTATTGACCCGCTGCAGTTAATTCGATTGGAGGTGCTGTGGGTTTTATTATTCAAGCTTTTTCTTCATTTACAGTCCCAGGGTTTTCAAAACTCTCAACAGAGCTTTGCCACAGGATTCCTAATTCTTCCTTCCCAGGAAATCCTAATTCAGGTGCTGGAATGAGACGGTCTTTACGGACCCTTCCAACCCAAATCATCCTGTGATTCTGCGTGGAAGGAAAACACAGCTTACACGGGGAGAAAATCCTTCAGCTCTCGCAAGGAGTTTGTTCTTCCCTGGCAAATATTTCCCAGAGGTTGGATTTGGGAAGGGGGGGGAAGCTATTAATGCGTGTGGCTTAGCTCAGACTTTCCCTCCTCCCTCCCTCCCTCCCTTCTTTCAAAAGAAGATATTGCTATTTTTTATATGCAAACTCTGTTGAGAGTATCGAATTTGGTACATTAAATACCAGAGATGAAGGTCTTAGTGGCTTCTAATGAAGAGGATAAATTCTCCCAACTGCATTTCCCTGCGTATCATCCCCAGTCCCCTTTTCCCAAGCCTTTCCCTTCATTTACAAACTCCAAAGCTGCCAATAACTTTGTTAATCTCAGCGAAATGCTGTTCCTACCGCAAATATTAGCAAAGATCAACTAATCTGAGTCACGGGCTGGGAGAGGGCCCAGCGGGGCCTCAGGGTACCCAGTGTGCGGATCCAGGCTGGATCTCCGGAATCCCACAGCAGGGAGACTTCCCTGGGGTGTTTGGGAACGGGGACCAAGGGCTAATCCCATGGAAAGGTTCCCCGAGCCAGGCTGAACTTGGCAGCCAGAAGGAAAACGAAGCGGGAAGGGCAAGTGAGGAGAGGGGGAGAGCCTGGGATGCCCTGGGATGCGGACACAGCTCACAGCGCCCACACCAACAGCCAGAAAAGAGGGACCGCAGATGGGTCGGGACCCTCGGAGCCGACAGCTCCGATGCCACTGCCGGGGCTGCCCCTAAAGCCGAGCACTGGGCTGGGACCCTCGGAGCCGACAGCTCCGATGCCACTGCCGGGGCTGCCCCTAAAGCCGAGCACTGGGCTGGGCCTTGCCGCTCTGTTCCTCACCAAAAGGAGCGATAACGGCTCCTGGCACAGGAAAAGCAGCGCTGGGAGCAGAGGGGCTCCGGGAAGGAGCTGAGGAGGATGGAGCACTGCGGATCGCGCTGCTCCATCAAATATTCAGGAGCTGGTGTGGTTTATGGCATGGCTCGGGCTGGCGGAACATCGCCTGGATTTGCAGCCAGAGCCGCCTGCGGTGCCGCTGTTTGGGATGATGGGAGGCTCCTCAGCTCCCCAACTTTTCCCGTGCTCTTCAGCGCAGCACTAACAGGTGGCTGCAGCAGGAGCCGAAGGGGCTCTGCAGCACAGAACTGCTGCCTCTCCCCAAAACCTCAGCCCAGATTGCAACCATCATTCCTGCCTTCTGCTAAAAACCTCAGCCCAGATTCCAGCCATCATTCCTGCCTTCTCCCAAAAACCTCAGCCCAGATTCCAGCCATCATTCCTGCCTCGCAATTCCAGTGTAACTTCACCTGGGGGGATACAGCCGAAACTGCTGGTTTCCATGAAGGAATTTCCCCCGATATCCAAGCGAAACCTCCCGCGCTGCTGCAGCTTGAGGCTGCATCCTCTCGCCCTGGACTTCGACGAGGATGTTCCCTGGGGGAAAAGCCCCCTCCGGATTGGGGTCCTGCCTGCGGCTCCCTCCCGGCTCCGGACGTTCCCCGACTCTCAGTGGATCAGCCGCCTGCGATGCTCTTTTCCCCCGTGGCAGGGAACGGGTGCTGGGGAAGATGGAAGCTGCTCCTGCCCCTCGAAGAGGCGGTTCAGGATGCAGCCATCTGCACGGCGGCTCCGCAGGCAGCCAGGCTGCCGTAAACTCCCTGGAAAAGCGACAGAAACACTTGGGCAGGTGGGATCGTTCCCTGCCCGCTCTGGCTCCGCGTCCCCGGCCCGGGCACTGGAGCAAACGGAGTCAGTGCCAGAAAAGAGAAGGGCGGGAGGGATGTGCAGGGGCTGCCTTACGGCCGGCACGTGGCTGCAGGTTGTTTGTCATGGAATGTTTGCCCGCTAAAAGTGACACTGGAAACAGAAAAGGGGGAAGAGCGTCAAATCCGTGGAGTTCGGGTCGTTTGTCAAAGCTGGGAATGTGAGAACAGAGCTGCAACAAGGCAGCGTCTTCCAAAGCATCCGCCGGAGCACCTGCAGTTACTCATTGCAGAGGAATCAGCTGCTAGCAGGGACTGTGGGAGCACTTTGGGGAAGCAAACAGCGAAGTATCAACAGAAAACTCGAACACAAAGATTTCTGAGGCGCTGGCCCAGGTGTCCCCGAGAAGCTGTGGCTGCCTCATCCCTGGAAGTATTCAAAGCCAGGCAAAAAAAAAAAAGGATGAACAGGAGTGGAAAATCAGGTTGGACCCTGGAATTTCCTCTAACTATTCAAGATGAGACCAGGGAATGATCAGCTCTGCTTCCTCCGACGAAGCTCTCCATGAAATGATGGTCATTGTCCATGCGTTGCAATAGGGCTTGGACACGAACCAGCGTGGAGCCGGGAATGAGGTGGGCTCGGGGACCTCTCCAAGTCCTTTCAGACCGTTTTTTGGGCAGGAACTTTGGGAAGGGGATTGCGGAGCATCACGGGAGGTGGCCGGACACGTCCTTTCCTTTTCCCCGTTTCCCTCCTGTGTTTGCCCATCCCGAAATCCATTCCCCAGAAAGCTGCAGAGAGCCGTCCGCCCAGGAAAACCGACCGAGCTGGGAGCTGCCGGGAAGTTTTCCCTGCCCTGACACATTCCTGCAGTCATTGTGCCCTTCCCCGCCTCTTGACATCTGGAGGAACATTCCGGTCTGACTTTGAGCCAGGGCTCGTCCAAACTGGCAGCGGCAGCACTCGGGAGCTGGGATGGCTCCTGTGGCGCGGCTGGCACGGGGCTTGGAGCAACCTGGGCCAGTGCAAGGTGTCCCTGGCCACGAGATTGAAGGTCTCGGAAAGCCAAATCCTGCAGGGACTCCACAATTCCATGAAGCCGTTCCGTTGTGTTTGAAGCCGGAATTCCCAACGGTCACTTGGAAGTGAATCCCAGTGCCTCAGGAGGCTTTTAGGAATTCCCAAGGATTTGGTTTAATCAGTGATCTGCAGTAATTTAATATATTTGCAGTGCTCTCTTCTTTAATACTTAATGAGTGATGATTAGGTTTGTGTATCAGAGCTGAAATCTGCAAGTTAGGAGGCAATTAATGTTTGAAGTGCTCCGTAACTCCAGATATAATGATCCTATTTGCCGGGTAATTATGGAATGTATGTGCCTAATAAACAATAACACTCGGCTCCCGCGCTCACCTGAGGGGCTCCCCACGGAAAAACACAGGTAGAGGGGAAGGGAGCCGGCCCTTCCCCACCGCTGCGTCCCTCCTGCCCCGGACCGCAGGGTTGGGAAGCCGGCATGGGACGGGACGGGGCTTTGGAACCTCAGGAAGGGCCATTTCGTTGGATTTAAGGGAGAGGTGATCACGGTGAGGGTGGGGAGGCCTGGAAAAGGCCGCAGGGAAGCCCCCGGACCCCTGGAAGAGCCCCAAGGCGGGGTGGGACGGGGCTCGGAGCCCCCTGGGACAGCGGAAGCTGTGGGTGGAACTGGGCGAGCTTTAAGGTCCCTTCCAGCCCAAGCCATTCCCGGATCCTGTGGCTCCATGCAGGTTTTCCAAAGGAAGGGGTCCGTACCAAAGGGTCCCTCCCTCCCTCTGCTGCCCTCAGCACGGCCGAGTTTGCTGGCGGGGATGGAATGATGTAACCCAGCAGGGGCTGCGCTCCCTCTTTTCCATTACCCCAACTTCCTCTGGGCCTCATTCCAGGCTGGCCTGGCTGCTTCATTAGCAAAAAGAACCATTACACCACAGAGGCAGCCAGCCCAAAGAAAACAACTCCAGGAGGGCCATGTGCCATCGAGCCCAGGAAAATCGGGACTCCAATTCCACTCCCTGAATTCTTTACAATATCGCTCCTTGCCAAATCCAGGCGAATGTTCCGCTTGCTCCAGCTCCGCTAGCAGAGCTCGGGCTGTTCTGCAGAGCCCAGCGCACAATGGCTCTTTCAGCGAGCATGGAGCTGCTCATTTCACGTGAGTAAATATTCCAGGGGGATTTTCTTCTTCCAAAACCGAGGTTAGACGGAGTTTTCATGAGTCAAATACACCGAAAATGAGGCTGAACAAGGCATTTCCTCCCAGGCCATGGAGTTGAGGAGCAGCTGAGCTCCTGAGTAAACACAGTGAAGTTTCTCTGTTATTATTTTAATTTAATTCCCACCTTTTACTGAGAGGGGAGAATGAACGATGAAATATTTTATTTCTGTTTGCTGGGATTCATCCTTTGGCACACGATCACAAAACACTGTCCATGGCTCCCTCCAGGCACGTCACCCTGCGTGTACCCTGATTGTCAGTGGGGAGCAGAGCTCCCATCCCATTTCAGTTAAAGATGGAAGTGGCAGGACATGGATTTCAGAACTGGCGCCGCTGTCCCGGTTTCCTTCTCTGGAAAAGCGGGATAAGAATTGCCTGCACCACAGGCAGCTGCTAAGGGTTGACTCCGACTCCCCACCGAGGAAAGCACGGGATCAGTTTCTTTCGGAGACAGAGCTATTACAGCATTTATTTGGTCAGGGTTGCAACTTCCAGCATCCTCTGGATGTCGAACCACGGATGCACGCGTGGGTGCTCAACCTGGAGCAGAAATTCCACCCGATCCGGGCCTGACCCCTCCTTTGGCTCCTGCCTGCTGGGAAGGCTTGGGAGCTGGCAGAGGAGCGTTTTCCCCGCATCCCCCTCCTCCGGGTAGGTATGCAGCCCAAAATAACCCCCGGCAGCCAGGAACCGACAGCATGAATCATGCCGGGCAAGCGTCACGCCAGCCACGGGCACGGGGAGCTAGCTGTGGGAATGCAGCAGGCAGCAAAGAAGGGCGTTGCAGAGCTCTGCCAGAGCGCGGGCAGCTTGCCCTGGCCTTTGGTGAGGGCGGCAGGGCGGTGCCACCTTTCCTGCACCCATCTCCAGATGGCGTTCCGAACTGCAGGCCCGGAGCAGCTGGGCCGAGGCGCTGGCCGTGCCGTGGGCTGGCAGGGACCCGAAGGAGCTCCTCACTCCGTGCCCGGCCGTGGGAGGGACGCCTCGGCGCTACCCCAGGCTGGCCCTGAGCAGTTCCAGGGACGGCACGGGGCGGCCACGGTTTCTCTGCGCCACAGGATAAACGCAGGAATGGTTTCCCCCACAGCGGCTCTGCAGGGAGCTGGGGCAGAGCAGCCACCTCGGAAGGCTTTATTTGAGGAAGAGCTGTTTCTCTCTGGGGAGTTGATCCCACCTCCAGAGACACCCTTGGGAACAAACAGAGACAAAGCAGAAGACACTTGACAGAGGAGCAGCTTGCGGCTGATGGAATCAGCCAAGCCAGCAGCACCGAGCCAGCTCCCGAGCCCAGGGAAGGAGGGTTTAATCCCACGTTAGCCAATGTGCCGGAAATCCCCGCAGAGCAGGAACACAATGCCCAGGTGTCCTGGGTCGCCATCTCCTGCCGACCAAAGCCTTCGGAACACCTCAGGAAAGCACGGCAAGAGCCGACCGAGGATCCCGAGGCAGCTTCAGCTCCAGCCTGCAACATCTGAGAGCAGTCCCAGCTCTCCCCTTCCCCCTTCCCGAGTTTTTCACCTACTTGGCTGTGTCCCAGAAAGAGCCTGCACACAAGTGAGAGACCCTGGAGCTCGAAGCCTCTCTAAAGCTGGCAGCGGCGCTAAGATTAGAGAGCGAGAAGTGTGAGGGAGCTGAAAGCCTGTGAATCCTGCTAAGGATAGAAAGGCACGAGTAGGAGGCAGCCAGAGCCCATCCCAAGAAATCCGAAGTTGAGCGCTGAAGTTGGATGGGATTTCCGGAGAGGGAACGCAGGCTCTGCCGGCTCTGGAGGCACTGCGAGGCCGCCCGCAGCGCTGCCAGCCAGGGGACTGCGGCACCCGGCTCTGCCCGCGGGCACGGGCAGCCAGCGGAGGGATGCTGCTGCCTCTGCCCAGGGAGCAGCTCCAAATCCAGGGGAAGCACGGCCCCGCGACTCCTCCCGGCCGCTAGAAAAGCACAGGAGGCCAGCATGGCTGGGCTGCGGAGGGACCTCAGGGATCCTTTCGTGCCACCCCTGCCGCGGGCAGGGACACCTTCCACAATCCCAGGTTGCCCCAAGCCCCTGGGACGCTGCCAGGGACGGAGAGGGATGGGGTGGGATGGGATCCACGTATCCTCAGGAAATGTCAGCTATCCCAAATCCCAAAAATCCTACAAATCCATACAGTGCTACTGCAACAACCCCAAATCACTGGATCGGGGAGGAACCAAGGCAATTGTAAGACCTAAATTGTGGGGAAAAAAAAAATCAAATTTCCATTTGTAAAGAGGCGAACAGAGCACCTTGGACCTGGAAGCATTTTGAAGATAAATTCCCAAGCTTGGAGTGAGGTTAGGTAAAATATTCCAGTGGAAGCCCTTGTCTAGTTAATGGCAAACAATAGAAGGAAACCCCCCAGGATTTTTTTTGGAATACTTGGAGCACAGAGCTCAACACTTGGGAAGGGCTCACGGGGAATCTCACGGGGATGGAACCGCTCTGCTCCCACTGAACTCGGGCAGGGTTTTACTTCAGTGGAGCAGAGTTCGGTTAATGCTGAATGTTTGGAAAACACCATTCCCACTTGCCAGGCTGCCTCCTCGGAGATCTCCCCATCATTAGTTTAATTCAGCCATCAGTGCTTGCAACGGCAGCCGAGGGATTCGGATGCTCCACCGAGTCAATTGCTGGCTTTGGAAATGGGCTCGCCTTCGTTTTCTGCCGTGTAAAACTTGTTCTGTCGACCTTGTTCCGACTCATTTAAACCCCACTGGGGAATCCTGCCGGAAAGCTGGGATGTCAGCGGGATCCCTTCCACTGGCCCAGGCTGCTCCCAGCCCTGTCCGGCCCGGCCTTGCACACTGCCAGGGACGCAGGGGCAACCAGAGCTGCTCTGTGCCCGCTGTGCCAGGGCCAGCCTGCACCAACCTGCTCCCGTGGTAATGTTCCCGGCTGGAGTGGGAAGGGCTTTGGGGTCCCTTCGCCCCACAAGAGCCTGGGATCCGCAGGGAGCTCCGACAGGGGCACCCCAGAGCCGGCGCAGCCCCGAGCAGCGCGTTAGGGAGAGCACCGGGACGAGCCGCGCTTCGCCGAGGGCCCCCCAAATCCTTCCCCAGCGTTATTGTTTGCAAAACGTTGGATAAAATATAAATGATGCTTTCAATTTAAACCAAACCTCACACTGTTCCCAGCTTTAATAACAGTTTTGACAGATGAGATTTCCATCATCTGTTTTTGTCTTTGTCAAGGCTCCTCCAATAAATGCTCTAAACTAACAGATGTGACTATAAAGGCTGAGGCATCAGGAGCTGAGCTTTGTCAAGTGCTACCAGAGATAAATTAATTCCTAGTTGAAGCCTCCACTGAGCACTGGAACATCCCTCTCCCCCGGTCTCGGTGCCTGACCTTGCGCAGGTTTCGCACGCAGGGAGGAACCGATCCCGGGCAGTCACCGCAGGCACGATGAAACGGTGCCAGCGACCGGGGCGCTGAATGAGGCACCAGGTTAGCCAGGGGAACCCACTGGGAGCCCAAACCTACTGGAAACCTGATCTCCATCGGAAGGGAACCTTTCCCAGCCCGCATGGAATTCACAGCGTTTCTGAAACACAGCCGCATTATCCGAATGCTACGGGAGGTTTTAGGTGAGACTCTGAGATCCTGCAGCCTGATTTCCTCCCTGACACTTCCTGCCCCGTGATCTCTTTATTCCCTTCCCCTCACCAGCCCCACAGGCAGCCCCAAGCCAATCCAGGGCCATTGGGGCGCTCGAGCAACAGGTAAGCCGTGGGGGTTTGTACCAGGAATTAGAATTTCCAGTGGTAGCGGGAATAGACATCCATTGTTTCATCCGTGTCTCCAGATTTTATTCTAATAAGCAAAATAATAAAAAAGACATAATTGGGTCTGGCCTCCTGACTCCCACTCTTCCAAAGGCATGAATAAATGAATTAATCACAGCCACCAGGGCGAGGAGAGTGAAACCCACGGGGGAGAAAAGGGTGGATGGAATAAAAGTCCCGGTGTCAGAAAAATTCCGCAATAAAGTTATTCCCCGGTATTGATTTGATAAGTGAAAACTTAACTAAGGCTCGGGAAGGGAGACGAGCCAAAGACGCGGCTCCTCGGAGAGCGCGCCTGTCAGAGGCAGCCAAGGTGGAGCAAGGAGGAATCCTCCAGCCGAGGCACCCGGAATATTTACGGGGCTTGCTGAAAAAGTACCCCGGGCTCCGCTTGAGTTGATGTTCCCTGCCCGCGTGCCGGGACTGCCCTGGAATAACTCCTCGTGGCTGCAGTTTTTATCCCTCGCTACTGCCCCGGCTCCGACCCTCTCTGCAAACTCCGAGCGCCGTTCATTAAATTCCTCCTTCGACGGAGCCATAAATGCCGTAATCTCGATCCTGATAAGGGCTCTAAAGCTATCCCACAGGATCCTTGCGCTTGGAACTGATGGAACATTAGTGTCAGGGAAGACTATTATTTGAGTCTCAATATAATTAATAAAGCTTTTCTCTGCCCCCCCAGGAACGCGCTAAATCTCCGAGTCTTGTTTGGGTTCGGCGCGAGATTTCCCTACCTCGCCCGGAAAAGAGGGATACGGGAAAAAAAAGACGAAAAAGCCTTTAAATATTTAACAGTCGAAACCCGACATAAATTGGAGATTTGAATAAAAAATCAGCCCAAGTATATTTGTATGAAACTGGTGAACAGAAGGAATACACATGCTCCGAGGAATAGATTTTATGCCAAACATCAATCAATCCCGGCTCCGAAGCCTATTTATAATACTGTGGGGGTTCTGGACGGTTGCACTTCACACTGGGAGGACCAATCCATGACATTATCTGGTGAACAATTGAAGGCTTTTACAAATAATTAAAACTCTGCTTGGAAATGGGGATCTTGCCGCAGCTTTTGTGGCCACGCACCGGCTCGTGGCGACGGCAGAGTGTAAATAATGAGCAGTTAATGTCGGGTTTGCTCCACCATCCTCGGCCTGCCAGGGCTTTCTCCCTGGTTATTGATCTTGGGGGCACAAAGATGGAGCTACTTCCAGCTTTTCCTTCCCTCTCCCCTCATTCCATCCAGGACAGCCGGCTTAGGTGGGATGTTGGGAGGGCGGGCAGGCCCTGGCACGGGGTGCCCAGAGCAGCTGTGGTGCCCCTGCATCGCTGGCAGTGCCCCAGGCCGGGCTGGGCAGGGCCTGGAGCCCCCTGGGACAGTGCGAGGTGTCCCTGCCATGGCAGGGGTGGCACGGGATGGGCTTTAGGGTCCCTTCTCACCCAGAGCAGTGGGAAGTGCCCTGATCTGCTAATGCCGCCAGCAGGGAGCGGGGCCCTGCCCAGCGCCCCCAAGGAGCTCAGGGGCACCCGGTGACGGATGCACCAGGCCCAGGCTCGCGCCTGAGCGTAAGCACGCGGCCCGAGAGGCCGAACCCGAAAGATCTGGGATGCGTGCCGGTGTCCGTGCCACCCAGCAGCAACGGCGTGGCCTCAGCTAACCCCCCGGCGAGGAAAGAGCCGCTCATGCCGGAGCTTCCCGGCCCGGAGCAGCAGCGGGTGCTGGGTGCTGGGTGGCTGCGTGCGGCGGAGCAGCAGGGGGAGCTCAGACATCCCATTTGGCTCCCTCCAAATGTCATTCCTGAAGACCTTCTGAGCAATTAAACCAAATTTAGCAGGAATCAATCATACAGACACGAGGGTGGGAAATAATGAAGATGGATGTTGTTTAAAGCCTTCCAAGAGTTCCTGCCGGAGCTAGATATCATCCTGAGTAGGATTAGATTATCCAAGTGACCTTAGAAGTGTTCAAGTGTCCTCCCGAGTGGGAGAGGGCGGCCCACGGAGCCCCAGCAGCCCCTTGCCCCCCGGTTCGGCCCTTCTTTTCCAAGGTAAGCCCTTCCCCGGAGCGCTGCTGGCATGGCCGGGATGCACGGAGGCAGAGCGGAATCTCTGCCAGAGCAGGAGGAACACTCTGTTCTCTCAGCTCTCTTTCTACAAGCAAAATAAATCTTTGCTTTGAGACTGAAAATCCTGCTCCAAATCCCTCTTGCCAGGTGTGGGGCCAATGTATTTCATTTCCCCCGAAGTTCCCACTGGGATCCCCCGGGCTGGCCGCTCCCTTCTCTCCTCCCAGGAAACAGGTGGGTTTCAAACCTACTGAAGACACCAAAGTGCTTCTTTACAAAGTGACTTGCAAAGCAAAAAATATATTAAAAAAAAAAAGGAGAGATTTTTTTTCTTTTCCTATTCCCCAGGGATTTTTGAGCATATGAAGCACAAAAATAATCACAGAAATGACGCAAAGGAAGAAAAAACCCAAGGATTTAGTCGGAGTCAGCAATGCAAAGGCAGCTCCCTGCTGCTGCTTCACCCCCACGACACTGCCCGGATTTAAGGGACTCTTCTGCTGAGCAGCGGCCGAAGCCAAGACCTGAAATCCCTCGGAGCTGCTGGAAGCCGGGTGGAAAACCTTGGGACGTGGGAAGGAGAACAAAGCGGGCAATGCTTATTTTTAATTACCCAGGAATAAAGAGAGGGACTGTTGCAGCTGTCAGGGCAGTGACACATCCCACCGCACCTCCCCGGGCCCTGGTGTGTGGCTCGCTCCCTCCGCGCCCCGCTCTGGAAGGAGCTGGGAGCCTCCCCCCGGAGCAGCCCCCCCTCTTCCTGCCCTTGGACACACACAGGCTTCAAACCCAACACGTGTCTTCCAGACAAACCAGCCGGGTCTGGAATGGTGGGATGGCTGTGTCATCTCCAGCTGTTTCCCTCCTCTGCTGCAGCTTCAAGAAGTAAACATTGAAATAAAGACCCCTGGGCTCTCCTAACCCGATCCAGATCCGCGTCTCCCACCTCTGGGAAGGCACGCGGAGCATCACGCAAATCCCCCGGCACCTCGCGCCTCTCCTCCCAGGGCTGGGCATTGGGGTTTGCTCCAGAAAGAGGAATTTCCATCAGGAAACATTTCAGTTAGGAAAGAAGTGCCCCTGGGAGCCGCAGCCAGCACTCAAGTCAGGGTTTGTGACCCTAAGGCTGAGCTCAGGATCTGCAGGTCCCGGTGTTTTCCTGCTCCCTCAGCTCCTGCCAATAAGCAGGACGTGCCGGGAGCGCCTGCGCTGGCAGCGGGACAGCCCCGAGCTTGGCCTGTGCTTCCCCGCACAGCTCCAGGACATTCCTGCCTGGGATTACACAGAGCTTTTGGCTTCAGGTGCACGCTGCACATCTCCCCGGGGATTTGGTTGGTCGGTGTCGAGCTGAAACAAAAGTGGCAGGAAATCAGCCGAGCTTCTGAGCTCTCACTACTGTGGTGGGAAAGGAGGAAACTGGCTTTTCCTTGGAAGGAATGCTGCTGCTCTCCCCTAATTTCTCTAATGACATTTGATATTATGGTGATGAGTGCCTTGGAAAATACATATGATAATCATTATAATCAAGCACATGTGTCTGGAGAGTGTAATAGGTACATTCTATAAATTGGAAAATAAACATGTGCTAAGGAATGACTTTTAATATTAATTTCCATTTTTAGAAAGCAAGGCCCCAGATCCAACCGGGGATTAACTGGCCCAAACGGGATTTTAGAGCATCCTGCTATCCTAGAATGGGCTGGGCTGGGAGGGACCCTAAAGCCCATCCCGCGCCACCCCTGCCACGGGCAGGGACACGTCCCACTGTCCCAGGCTGCTCCAAGCCCGGTCCAGCCCGGCCTGGGGCACTGCCAGGGATCCAGGGGCAGCCACAGCCTTGAAGGGGAGAGACGCCTAAATCCCAAATCACGATCCAAGCCCTCCTGCCCAGCTGAGGCTCACCTGATGACTCAGGATACAAACCATTCCAGTTCCTCAGCCACCACAAAAATTGTCAGGAAGGGAAGCATCCCCTGGCTCTGGAATGACACCAGGGCACCCCAGATGCTCCTGCCCTCGTTCTCCCGGTACTCCACACCGGGATTCGGGCTCGCAGAGGGACAGCGGTGCCCAAGGCGCGCCACGCCGGCCTGGGCAGCCCGGCAAGTCCCCTCCAGGCAGCCCCATGCCACCACGATCCTGCGATGCCGTGGGCCGAGGAGAAGAACGGCTCCAGAAGGTGCAGAGGAGCTCCTGAGGAGCAGCATTAACCCAGCAGCACGGGCTGATCCGGCCTCCTGAAGCGGGGAAGGGAGCTGTTCCCAAAATGGCAGCCCTCGATTGGAGTGCCTCTCCCATGGAAGGCCCGGAGCCGCTCCCACTGCACAGCCGATTGATTTTAGGAGTCATCAATGGGTATTGTGTGCCTACCCCATTACCAGGACAAGCAGGAGGTGCACAGAGTCATTTGCCTGCCGAAGCCAGTTGTCCCATGCTGTGCCCTATGGGAAGCCACTGATTCCTACACTTGGAGCAGGGACAATGCAACTTAATCAGAGTGACAGGAAACAGGCAGCAATTACAGTGTGCAGCTACATCTGCTGGGTTCCACTTCACTGAAGGAAGAGTTATCTCAATTTTAATGTACAGCCCTTTTTCATGTTTCATTTAACCTCTGCTGTATTATTAACCACATCAAAATATAACGACGGTCGTTAGGAAAAGAACGGAAAACGACAACATTTGGGAGAATTTGGACTCTTCCCCCTTTATCTGTAATTTAACGGTCTGGGTTTTACTTTTGTGCCCCATTCCACAGTCTCAATTAACAGAGAGGTTTGTTTGCTTTAAATACCAAGTGCAACCCCAATCCCGCTTCTTCCAAACTCCACGGCAAAACAATTCCCCGTGCACCGGAAGCAAGATGTGACCTGCTGATACTCCTTCCCTTAATTGCCACAGCGGAACGAAGCCTCCCCAACGGTTTGCTTGTTTGCCCGAATCGTGTTGCTAACCCCGACAGATTCTCCCTGCTGGCGTTCCACCGGAGAAGCAATCGCCGGGAATCCTTCGGAATGCGGGAAAGCCGGGAGAAGGGGAACCCAGCCCAGGCCGGAGCAGCGGCGGCTCCTGGGAGCAGGGCCGCGCTCCCACCTTGCATCGAGGAGCGCAGGGACGGAGGCCAGGCCCTGTGTCCGTGCGAAGTGCACCCCATGCTGGCCTGGCCTCACCTCCGGTTACAGCGCGTCCACACTGGGGAACGCTGGCACGGAACATCCTGGCTATGGGCTTCGGGGCGGAGAAGGTTCTGGAATCCTCGAGTGAATCCTGGAAGGGATTTTAAGGATCATCCCAGCCCACCCCCTGGCATGGGCACGACACCTTCCACTGGCCCAGGTTGCTCCAAGCCCCGTCCCAACTCAACCCAAACCACTCCACGATTCCATAAGAAACCAAGACGAACCTAAATAAAAGATATAAATGCTCCTGAGCGTGGAGAACAAGGAAGAACCCACCCGGAGCGGGTAATCAGCATCGGAGGAGTCTTTCATCTAACAAGGACGCCTTCAGTGAAGCTGCCTGAAGAAAAGGTGCCGTGCGCTTGCCAACCAGCTCCCCGCACTGCGAGGACTCCTAGGAAGCCCCGCGTGCTCATTGGAAGGAAGTTGGAAAGCTTTCTGGCAGGATCCTCTAACGGGCTCCACTCACCCCGGGCACGGCGGTGCGTTGCATGTTAATAAAAAGGCAGGCAGGAGAACCGAGGGCTGGGGAAACTGGGCGGCTTTGGATGGGATACCGGGAAGAAATCCTGCCCTGGGAGTGTCGGAGGCCAGCTTGGACGGGGCTCGGGGCAGCGGAAGGCGTCCCTGGGTGGAAGGAGGTGATGTTGAAGTCCCTCTCAACCCAGGGCAGTGTGGGATTCCATGGAGTGTCTCCCCCAGATGCCACAGGAAGGTCTGGCCCGGCCCTGTCCCATCCCCGTGTGCTTTTAAAAGCACGGGTGAGCGGGTGTGCGCCAAGAAAAGCACGGAGGGAAACTGAGGAAGGAGCAGCTCAGCTGGAGGCGCTACGGTGAAGGCAAAAAGGGACACGAAAAATCCCATTTTCTTAGGGTTTTGGGAGTGCAGGGCCTAGAGAGGTTGCTGCTCTGGGCTCAAAGACCTGCAAGTTGTGCTACGAACTGAGTACAACTAAAAGACTCCTCCTGTTGAGCAAGCCCACGGATTAGATATGAATTATCCTGTTTGCATTTCATTTAGTTTGATTTTCTCTCTATTTCCTATTTTCTAAATTAGATAACCCGCGCTTGATTTAAGGTAATTCGCCTTTACTGACTATTACTTAAGGCGAAGCATTTGCAAAGCCATTCCAGGAGAGGAGGGAAACGAAAGCGTGGAAATTTAGGGTTTCGAGAACAAAAGGAAGGCAGGGATGGAAGGGAAGGGAAGGGAAGCGATGATGAATGTCGAGCTGGCGACGCCTCAGCCCCAAGAGCTGCCTTTGACCGATGCCACCAGCTTTTCCAGACACTCGGCAGCTTCCTTTGTGCATCCTGGGCTTAAAAATTTGATGAGCTGAGCTCCTCGGGCATTGAGCACTAGTACAGCAACAGGGACCCATAAGCAGGAAAATGGAGCTGGATGATCCCCCCTTTTTCTTTGGGAGAGATTATGGGCTCCGACAATTTAACTGCCGGCTTTTATTTCCACGTTATATTGCACTTGCATCTGGAAATCGGGAAATTCAGTTTGGAAACCAAGAGGGGGAGGAGGGAAGAGAGGAGGGAAGTGGGGAAAAACACACGACGTGGGCAGCAAAGCCTCTCTCTGACACTGCACCCTGAAAACCTCTCCCAGCTGAATGTGGGATCTCTTCAGGAGCTGCTAATCTATGCAAAGCAAATTGTTTTGGATTTGCCCGGCCCATCCCTGCCCACCCTGTCATTTGTAACTGCTGCCTGCGGTGACAGGAACTCTTCATCAAGCGCAGGGCGACACACACACACCCCTCGAACTCATTAAAAGCAGCGAGGTTTGGAGGGGCACACCAGCACCAGCCCACCTCAGCGGCTGATCCCGAGTGTTTTTCCACGGGACAGCCCTTTCCATGGATTATTGCGCCTCGTGCCGTGCTTCTGCCGCGGGATCCATGGGGCTGGACCCCCTGGGAGGTGTCCCCCGGTCCGTCCCCAGCACCCGCGGGCTGCCCAAGCACCCTCCTGTTGGAAATCAGGAGGTTCCGCCCCGCGCACAGACAAATCCTGCTCAATCCAAATGTCTCCGAGAACAATTTTCGCCTGGAGAATGTTCCTGCATTCCCATCTGTGCAGATCACAGTTTGAAATGCTGCCTGCACTTTCCAAACCCTTGCTTCACCAGGAAAAAAATAGCCAGAGCAAAGTACAAAAAAAAAAAAAAAAAAAAAAAGAGACAAGGAAAAATCTCAACCTATCACAATGATATGGAATAAAAAATAAGGGAAGGAAGTGCTGAAGCAGTCAGCCCTCCTCCATTTGTTTCGCTGACAGAGCCACTAAGTTGTCCCAGTTCCCAGCCCGGGGTTTACATCATGTGCACGCATCCCCAAGCCGAGCTCGCTGCTCCCTGGCACACCTCGGGAATGCCACGGAGTCCTCCAGTGGAATTCTGCATCCGCGGCTTTCCCAAATAAATCTCAGGGCTGCCTCGTACTAATGAACTGTCACAGTTGCCATTGTTTTCCCAGGGCCTTGCAGCTGCATTCTTTCACAGGTGCAAGTCCAAAGGAGGCTGGTTCAGGACTGCAGGAGGAGACCAAATGGCTCCTCCAGCGGATCGCTGGCGCGTTATCCACGCGGGAAACTCGGCTTGACTCCCCCCCCCCGCCGACCCCTCACCTTCCCCGCGCCTCCCGGGCATGCAGTGGAGTCTCAAAAATCCCTGCAGCGCCGCGGGCAGGGACACGGACACCTTTCCCTAGCCCAGCGCGCTGCGAGCCCGCGCAGCCCGGCCCGGGACACTCGCAGGGACAGGCAGAGGCATCGCTGCGGACCCAGCAGGGACAGAGAGAGGGGCTCGCTCCGGCCGTGACTGCCAGCTGAGCTTCGCACGGACCCGAACTAAAGCCGGGAATATCGGACGTTTGCTCGGGAGCCGCCGAGCTGGAAAGGCCCATCCCGGCTGCTGCAGCTTCCCCGGGACAGGCAGCTGAGTTACCTCATAAACGTTTACTGCGGAGTTGGATACTCAGCTGCTGGAAATAAATCCCTGACTCTTTCCCCCCTAATCCCTCCTTTCTTTTGCAAGCTTTTCAGCTCCCTCTCTACAGACAACATCATCGACGGAGCTGAGCAAGGCCCCAGAATTCCTGCAGGGGACAGGAGCTTTCAGGGAGAGCTGCAGGCGCATTTCCATGACCGCTTCGGATATTGGCTTATTCCATGTAGTGCCCGACAAGGAGGTTCCGAGGCTGCACCAGCGGCTCTTCCTTGGGGAGGGGGCTGCTGTCCGCAGCTCGCAGAACGCGTCTGTGGCCGCCCCGCTGCAGCTGCGCCGCCTGCGAGCTCCGAGCAGGGCCCCGCTGGGCACTTCCACCAGCCCAGGCTGCTCCAGCGGCGGCGCAAGGCGGCCCCGAGCCCTCCCGGGGACACCACAAGGGACATTTCCTTCCCTTCCAGCCTTTCCAGGGGGAAAGATGGAATTCCGGAGTCAGGAAAGCAGAGCCGGTTCGGCTGGAGAAGAGCTCCAGGGCGATGGCTGCCAGGCTGTGCCCGATGCCAGCCCGCCACCGGCCCGGAGCACGCAGTGCCACAGCCGGGTGTCCCCCGTGCCTGCCCCACGCCTATCCCCGGGGTGGGCACTGAGCCGCCCCCCCGGGCAGCCCCTTCCGCCCCGGCGTGCAGCCGGAGCCTCCCGGGCACAGCTTAAAGCCACTCCTTTCAAAAGGAATTTGTTTCCCTCCAAGGCATTGAAACCAGCCTGCCATGCAGAATGTCCTTCCTCATGCTCATCCCAAAGAATCAACTTCTCCTAGGCCTGGAAATGACATCATTGTGTGTCCAGTTCACGGGATTCAAATCCAACCTCGATGTCCGTACGAAGCACAAATGCTTGTATTTTTTTTGGTGAAGCCAGATTGTGTCCTAGGCTGCTCCCAGAACAACAAAGGTTGGAATTTCAATGGTTTAATACAAGGAGATTTATATGGAAGTGAAACAAATCTACTGCAAGAAAAAGAAGCAGAATCAAAATCCATTTAACTGAAACCTGCAGCTCTTTATATTGCAATCGTAATACACTTAGAGGAGCAGCTTCCCTAAAAACTGGCCTTGTCACCGATAGCCCTTTATTCCTCCCTCTGTGCTCCTTGTCAAGGAGCTAATTCAGGCAGCTAATTGTGACAATAACTAATCCAGCCATGTATTCCCCCAATTATTTCCTTCTTCATGCCCCTCCTATTCTTATTCCCATGTATTTTTTACAGCAGCTTTTAATTCAATTATAAGGACGGCAGCGCATGGGACTCAGCCCAAGGGTCCCCACCACCGACGGGTCCGGCCTCAGCCACGAACAGCAACAGCAGAAGTAAGAAATAAAAGACAGAAAAGAATTTCTAACAACAACAACAACAAATCTTTGCCCACAGTGGAGAGACTTCAAAGAACACGCGGTAATTTAAAGAATACCCCACGGGGGAACAAGCTGTAAAATCTCCTCCGCTCTCCCAGAGGGTCACTCCAGCGATATTCCCGGAGAAGCAGTGGATGCCCCAGCCCGGAATTGTTCGAGGCCGGGCTGGAAGGGGCTTGGAGCCGGGGATTTTCGGGATCATCTCTCCCTGCCATGGGCAGGGACACCTTCCACAAGCCCAGGTTCCACCAAACCACGTCCAAACCTTTTTCCAGATATGGGAAATACGAACAATTCCTGCTGAAATCTTGGTAAGAGATTGCCTTATTGTATCCTCTGTACTCCTGTCATCGCAACCCATGGATTTCCATAATGACCTACATATGCCCATTACAAAAATTGAAAATACGTGGAAAATCTCTTTACATCCCCTGCACCTCTTGGCCTTTTCCCAAATCCACTGTTTTCTCCCTAATGGACTGCAGTATTCCATATCCATTAGTACAACCGAAAATGATGACATTTCACTTTAATTGAAATCAAACATCCTATTTCATTAGGGAATTAGAAAACAAACCAAATTTTAATCGGAATTCAGACAAGTGCAGAAGAATATTTTCCCACCTCCGGGAGTACCTTGCCATGGAAATCTGCAGCATTTCTGAGGCAATGAATGAAACACATTCTTCGCTAAGCTGTACTCAAATTATCAAGTCGACGTTCCCCTCTAACCCAAACAAGCCTCATGTTGACACCATAACAAGGAAGCTCAAAAGGAGAAGCTGCATGCAAATTCCAAGGTTTTTTTGCTCCATTTTCCCACTTGTTTATTTTCGGGAAGCGGAGAAACAAGCACTTTGGTGATTTGGGGGCTTAATCCTATAAAATTTATTAAGTGCAACTGTGTTCCACTTCTGTTTTATCACAAAACCCAATGTGGCATCACCGGATCACATGAGTTCATTCATGGCATCAGCTACTGCAGCTCCATAACAATAACCAACTTCTCTTCACAATCACCACAGAATCAGGGAATGGTTGGGGATTTAAAGGATTGCCCAGTTCCACCCTTAGACCACTTGTCCAAGCCTTCTCCTAACTGCCCCTGGACACTTCCAGGGAAGGGGAGTCTGATAGAATTTCCAGTCTGCTTCCTGTGAATTCTGAGGTGGTCCCCTGCTCAGCCAATTGTCCACATGGAATTCCTGTGGCGTGCTGAAAACAGGACATATGGGGACAGTATAAAATCCAGAGGATTAAAAATGGAAAATGAATAATACGGCGGGCAGGGTGGCTGTTGGGTTAGCCCTTTTCCTACTTAATTTCCAAATAAAACCTCATAGCCCGTTATTAACCAAATCCATCATTAATTTGAAGGCAGCATTCCTGGAAGTGTTGAAGGCTAGGCTGGATGAGGCTTGGAGCATTTTGGTCTAGTGACAGACCCTTCCAATCCAAACCATTCCGTGATTTTTTATCAATCCCCCTCCCTCTGCTTTTCCCCATTCCCTTTATTTTCATTTCCAACACCTGCTTGTGCACCAGCCCCACTGCGGGCTGAGCACCCCAAAAAAAAAACCATTGAAAAAGGAATAATTCAAGCCTACCTCTTTTCACGGGATGCTGAGGGCCGAGCGGGCTGAAAGCCTTCGAGCGTCTGACCGCGGCTGAGGCGCTGAAAATCCCGTGATGGGGTCTGCAGAACGCTGAGGGAGCTGAGGGGGCTGGAGCCCCTCACGGCGCGAAGGCCAGGGCGGGAAACTTCGCGGGTCCTCTGAGGGCGCGGGCAGGGCAAAGCCCCGACCGGGGCCCGGCCGATGCAGGAGCGGCCTCGCGTACGAGAGGCGCGAGCTCCCTCAGGGCGGAAATACCGGAGCTCCCTCAGGGCGGAGAGACCGGAGACCCTCGGTGCGGAGAGACCGGAGACCCTCGGTGCAGAAAGGCGAGAGGTCCCTCAGGGCACAATGGCGCGAGCTCCCGCAGGGCGGAGAGGCCGGAGCTCCATCAGGGCGGAAATACCGGAGACCCTCGGTGCAGAAAGGCGAGAGGTCCCTCAGGGCGGAGAGGCGGGAACTCCCTCACGTCGGAGCGGCGCGAGCCCCCTCAGGGCAGAGAGGCGGGAACTCCCTCACGTCGGAGCGGCGCGAGCCCCCTCAGGGCAGAGAGGCGGGAACTCCCTCAGGACACAATGGCGCCAGCCCCCTCATGCTGGAGCGGCGCGAGCCCCTCAGGGCAGAATGGCGCGAGCCACTTCATGGCGGAGAGGCGGGAGCTCCCTCACGTCGGAGAGACCGGAGCTCCATCAGGACGGAAAGGCGCGAGCCCCCTCATGGCGGAGAGGCGCGAGCCCCGTCATGGCGGAATGGCGCGAGCCCCTGATGGCGGAGAGGCGCGAGCCCCGTCATGGCGGAGAGGCACNCCTGACGGCGGAGAGGCACGAGCGCCCCCGGGACGGAGAGGCACGAGCGCCCTGACGGCGGAGAGGCACGAGCGCCGTCGGGGCGGAATGGCGCGAGCCCCGTTATGGCGGAGAGGCACGAGCGCCCTCGGGACGGAATGGCGCGAGCCCCCTGATGGCGGAGAGGCACGAGCGCCCTGATGGCGGACAGGCACGAGCGCCGTCGGGGCGGAATGGCACGAGCGCCGTCGGGGCGGAATGGCGCGAGCCCCGTTATGGCGGAGAGGCACGAGCGCCGTCGGGGCGGAATGGCGCGAGCCCCGTCATGGCGGAGTGGCGCGAGGCCCTCAGGCCAGAATGGCGCCAGGTCCCTCAGAGGAGCGGGCTCCGAGCCCCCTCAGGGCATCGGCTGAGGGCCGGGAGCGCCAGGAACCCTCGGGGGACCTGCGGGAGCCGGAACCCCCTGACGGCGTCTGCTCATGGCGGAGGGGCGCGAAACCCACCGGAAGTCGGCGGGAGCTGAACCCTTCCGGTAAGCGCGGAGGCGGCGGGAAGGGGTCACGGTGTCTGCTCGTGGTTTGAGAGCACGCGAAAGCCCTCGCAGGGTTTGCTGAGGGCCGGGCGGGATGAGGAGCCCGAAAGGCCTCACGGGCCTGCTGAGGGGCCTGAAGCCCTTCGAGGGTCTGCCGGGAGAGCCCCTCCCGGGTGTGCTGAGGGTGCTAGAACTTCTCAAAGGTATGCTGAGACTCCTCCCGGGTGTGCGGAGACCCCTCCCAGGGATGCTGTGACCCCTCCCGGGGATGCCTAAGGAGGCTGAGATTCCTGGTGGTGCTGAGACCCCTCCTGGGGGTGATGAGACCCCTCCTGGGGGTGATGAGGGTGCTGAGACCCCTCCTGGGGGTGATGGGACCCCTCCCAGGTGTGCTGAGACCCCTCCCGGGGGTGCTGAGACCCCCCACAGGGGTGCTGAGACCCCTCCCGGGGGTGCTGAGACCCCCCACAGGGGTGCTGAGACCCCTCCCGGGGGTGCTGAGACCCCTTCCGGGTGTGCTGTGGGTGCTGAGACCCCTCCCGGGTGTGCTGAGACCCCTCCCGGGGATGCTGGGACCCCTCCCAGGTGTGCTGAGACCCCTCCTGGGGGTGCTGAGACCCCTCCTGGGGGTGCTCAGACCCCTCCCGGGTGTGCTGAGGGTGCTGGAACTTCTCAAAGGTATGCTGAGACTCCTCCCGGGTGTGCGGAGACCCCTCCCAGGGATGCTGTGACCCCTCCCGGGGATGCCTAAGGAGGCTGAGATTCCTGGTGGTGCTGAGACCCCTCCTGGGGGTGATGAGACCCCTCCTGGGGGTGATGAGGGTGCTGAGACCCCTCCTGGGGGTGATGGGACCCCTCCCAGGTGTGCTGAGACCCCTCCCGGGGGTGCTGAGACCCCCCACAGGGGTGCTGAGACCCCTCCCGGGGGTGCTGAGACCCCCCACAGGGGTGCTGAGACCCCTCCCGGGGGTGCTGAGACCCCTTCCGGGTGTGCTGTGGGTGCTGAGACCCCTCCCGGGTGTGCTGAGACCCCTCCCGGGGATGCTGGGACCCCTCCCAGGTGTGCTGAGACCCCTCCTGGGGGTGCTGAGACCCCTCGTGGGGGTGCTCAGACGCCTCCCGGGTGTGCTGAGGGTGCTGAGACCCCTCACAGGGGTGATGAGACCCCTCCTGGGGGCGCTGAGACCCCTCACAGGGGTGATAAGACCCTTCCCGGGGGTGCTGAGGGGTGCCGAGACCCCTCCTGGGGTTGCTCAGACCCCTCCCAGGTGTGCTGAGACCCCTCCTGGGGGTGCTGAGACCCCTCC
>WBMY01015896.1:86330-120315 GCA_013397315.1 Donacobius atricapilla
GTTTTTTTTTTTTGCTGCCCCTCCATCTTTTCTTCCCTCCCTTCTTCTTCTCAACCACCCACCCCCCGACCCCTCTCGCCAAAGCAAAATCCGACTGTGTTTCCTGCAAGGCTCGGGATTTCTGATTGCGGTTATTTCCATGTTTCTAGGTTTGTGTGATTTTGCTAAAATGCATCACCAACAGCGAATGGCTGCCTTAGGGACGGACAAAGAACTGAGTGATTTACTGGATTTCAGTGCGGTAAGAAACAACGGTGGAAATTAGCAACAGCTGTAAAAAAAAAAAATTAAATATCTTCTAGCTGCTCTGTTAACAAAAAAAAAAATCCAGCCAAAAAAAACCCCAAAGCAACAAAACCAACCCCAAACTGTGCTCTAAGTACATTGGGTAATTTTTAATCAGCAGCTAGAAGCATGGTAAATATTTTTTTTGCTTTAAAAAAAAAAAAAAATCAAGCCCGGAGTATTTTTAGCCTTTCTGATTGTGTGTGATGGGAGATGCAGGCGCGTTCGCAGCTTGGTTTCGTGCCTCGGACGGCTGAAATAATTCCTGCCAAAAGAAACGCCCTGAAAACTGACCATTTCTCATCATTCCATCGTACCAATAGTGCACTTTTATTGTGCTCTAGGTTTTCAAGCCTTGTTGGCACACGAACTAATGAATTGCTAAATGAGTGGCTGATATCCTCCTTTCGGTTCTTCCCTTGTTTCGATTTTGGCGCATGGAAAGTGCAAAGAAATCCACGACTGGCTCAGTTGAAAGTTTTCCCTGAGCTCTCCTCTGGCTCCTGCTGGCATGGGGACTGCTGCGAGCTTCTCCTGGGCGGCCTAGCGAGATCTCGGGGGGGCGATTTGCGAAGGGCCGAGGGATTCTGGTCCCCCCCCGGGGCCGGCTGGGAAGGCCGAACGTTGCGCCGGATGCGTGCACTTGTCTAGTTTTGTCAGGCTCCCCCTCCCCCTCCAGCCCCTTCCTTCCTCTCTCTCCCCATCCCCTCCCTTCCCCCCAATATGTCAGGAATATCTCTCTATCCACTTAGTTATTTATTTTAGGGAAGAGCTTTTGCTGGGAGAGGCAGGTCTGCTCCGAGAGCCTCCCCCCCCTTTTCTTCCCCCCGTGTGCTCCAGGCTGGTGCTGCTGCTCCAGCCTCGGCTTCCGAGGGATGGCTTGGGGAAGTTTGGCCAGGAATCGTAGCCTGCGGCAGCTTCGCGGCCCCCTCTCTGCTTGTTGGTGCACTTTCCCCATTTGTTCCTTGGCTTTTTGCAGGCTCTGACTCAGGGAAGGTGCGTATTATCCACTAGACACGTCGGAGAAGGGAGAAACCAATTAGGGTCGAAATAAACGCTGGGAAAAGAGAGAGAGGAGTGCGAGAGGGAGGGAGAGGGGGCGAGGAGCGAGCCTGGCTTCCAATTGCTCGCTGGGAGAGACGGAATGAGAATTTAGGGCAGGTGGCACTTTGCATTATTATTATTTGGGTTCCCACATGCCAGGCAAATCCTGGAGCGGGATGGAAGTGGACGTGGCGACGTCGATGGCCAAGGTTGCGACCCAGCCCAACTTTTTCCGCCTCGGAGGGCGGCGAAGCGCCTCTGCCTGCCCGGCGCGGCGCGGAGGACGCCGCCGGGCACCGGCACGGCTCGCGGGCTGCGGCAGGGCCACCTTGGCCGGGGAGCTGAGGAGCCTCGGCAAGGCGGGATGCTGGTGGCCACGGGGGGGGCTGCGGGGAGCGCGGCCGCCCTTGCCGGGCTCGCCGAGAGAAACTCCGCAGGAATGCGCGGGGAACTTTGGGCTGCCGGCGCGCTCGGGAGCTGCTGGCTTTGCGCTAGTAATGCCTCTTTGTTTTTGTGGTTTTTTTTTTTGTTTTAGATGTTTTCACCTCCTGTGAGCAGCGGGAAGAATGGACCAACTTCCTTGGCGAGTGGACATTTTACTGGCTCAAGTAGGTACCGCTTTTTGTTCCATCCCCAGTGAGAACGGTGGGATTTATTTATCCAGAGGCATTACCTTTGTTGTGGTGCTTTAATCTCTTGTGGGGAGCAGATTCGTTCGGATTGCAGCGGAATTATTCCTAAGCACTGGTTATTCCTCTTCGGGTTTTTATTATCATTATTATTGTTACTATTGCTATTTCCACAAGCCTGGGAGGTTTTTAGAGCGTTGCCACACATTTCTGATTTTTGAAAAACCCCCGGATTTCTCCTCTTGTTTAATCATTGCTTGAAATTGTTCTAGTTTTACAGTAGATTTATCTTTCTCCTTTAGTGATTTGCGCCTTGGAGAATTTTTTATTTCCAGTGCCAAAGCCTCTCTTTGTCTGTCGGGGACGATAGTCAAAACCTCTGGTGTGCAAATGAGTTTTGTGCATTAGAATTAAAGCAGAATGGAAGGCTGTTGCAGTTAAATAAATAAAACAAGTATCTGAGAATAGACACCAGGAAAAAAAAAAAAAGTCTTTCGGCTTAGAGAGGGCTGTTTGCTGACGGACTGTTTTTGGGGAATGAAAATATTGCAGCGAGTTTCTCTCGCTGCCTGAATCCAGGGCGTTTTGTTTTTAAACGTGAGCGTGCTTGGGGAGAGCTTCCTGAAATGTAGGTGGATGGTCTGTTCCTTCGGCCGTGCTGGGGCTGATGGGCATCTCCCGCGTTCCCTACGAACAGCAGCGGGATGACAAAAGCCGTCTCGGGGCTCTCAGCGCCGGAACGTGTGCGGGCAATAATTGTCTGGCAACTGAAGTTTCTAGGGAGGCTTTTACGTGCCTGACAAATGAGCGCTCCCCGAGATCCCTGCGGCACGTTTCCTTGCTCCGGGCTGCGGTTGCTTTTCCCCGCCTGGATGTGCAGGTAGGGAGTCGCGGCGGTTTCCATCCCCGGACGATTGCACGTGCCGGCGATCTGGGAGCGCACCGAGAGAGCCCTCGCCGCGGGGACTTGGGGACCTGGCGTGGGCAGGTTCTGCCCGGCTCCAGGCACCCCTTCTCTTTAGTCAGGATTTTATTAAACGCGCCGGGACAGCGTTTGGCTTTTCATTTCCAGAGCGGGATTTCTGCTTGGACCTTGGTGGGGTCTTTTCAGCTCAGTCTCCACCTGAACACTCGTTTGGTGCCTTTTATTCTAGTTGGACTTTTAAAATGGCAACCTGGGTTTGCTTTATCTTCACAAACTCGTTTCTATTGGGATGTAGCCACTCGGAGATTTGTGCTGTTGGGCTGGGATAACTTTCCAAATATGACCCGTAGGTCGGAATCCCGGGTTTTGTCCTTTTCCGACATAATTTTTGAAGTGATGAGGCCGGATCTCAAATCTCCACTCTGTTTGTTTTCACTGGAGAGGAGCACGGAGTGCCTGTGCCAGACAAATCAATTTGTCATGCTCAGAGCCCGGTCCATGCAGCAACCAGCACTTGGGCTGACAGCAAATGACTCCCGAGTTATATTTAATAATTCCTCCTAAACCTCATCTCCGGAGTCATTTGGATCAGGAGGACAAATGGGAGCAGGGAGCGATTAAATGGGGCTTTATTGTCGCAGGAATTTTGACGCATCCTCCTGTGGCCAGCAGGATGATTTAACGAGCTGCGGGAAGTTAGGAATAAGGAGCTCAGGAGCACTGAAAGCAACACCTGAACTCTGCCACGGCCGGAATTCCGGCAGAATTCCCCGACCCGCGCCGGGCGGCTGGTGCTGGAGGATGAGGCAGAAGGCGGCTGAGGCGGCGGGCGCCGTGCCTCGGTGCCTGCGTGCACAATGGCAGCGCAGGGTGTCTCTGGGAGGGAGCATCGGGAATTTTCCACGTGCCGTACCTAGGGCTTGGGTATCAGCCAGGGAATGGCGCGGCTGCTGCCCGAAAAGCTGGCGCTTCGTTCCCGGCTGCTCCCGGGCGCGGGATGCGGTCGGTGCCCATTGTCTGCCCGGGCAGGGATGTGAGGAGCCAGGGCCTGGCGAACCGGGATGGAGCTGGGAATACCTGCCTGCCGCTCCGTCAGTAAGGGCAGGCACAGCCTGCTCCTCTCACGGTGCCGATCGCCGGCGGGGAATCGCAGCGAGCCGCCTGCGTCCTGCAAGTTCTCCCTGCGAAGTTGGAGCTGGCCTTTACATATTCCTCTTTAAAACCAGATTGATTGAGATGCTCTGTGTTAACCCCCAGCTTCTCTTCTAGAGGGGAAAAGCCAGAGATTAAAAAAAAAACCCCACCAAACCCAACCACCAGACGCCTCCAAGTAATCCCAGGCAGGGAAGTGAAACTAAGTGGACTTGAGGAAGTGTGGGAATAATTCCTGCTTAAAGTCATCCCCGTGGCTTTTCCCTCGGCTAATCCGCGCTGCCGTGTTGGGAAGTAAAGCCCCGTTCCCTTGGAATCCCGAATTCCACAGCCGTGCCTTCTCCCCGTGTTCCAGAGCCGCGGAGGGCTGCGAGGGAGAGAGAGAGGAATGTAACCTGAGCTCCGGGCCCTGGCATTCCCGGGCGGCGTTTTTTCACATGAAAGGCTTTTGTCAGGCCAGGGAAGGCCCGCGAGGTTCTGTTTGATGTTCGCAGGTGTTCGGCACGGGGCACCGAGGCACGGCGCAGCCTCTGACCCGCGCTGCCACAGCCAGAGCGGGGGGACACTGCGGGGACGGGGAGGCAAACTCCCCCGCAGCTCCCGCCAATTTAGATCCCATTTGGAAAGTGATTTAATAGCTGTTACTTCGCCCGAACAATGCGCATTCTTCGGGCTGAGCCGGGGGGTTGCTTTTTATTTCCCCGGCTTTGTTTGCCCTTTTTTTAGGACGGTTGCCAAAATAAAATCCGCGTTCTCGCATCCCCTAAAATTTGGGGAGGAGTTTGCATTCGCTTCCATAGTAAATTGAACAGAAATGTAGCCTCCTTTAGGTGCCAGGCAGTATAAAATGAAGAGCTGATTGCTGGGGATCGGATTTTGAAGCAGCTTTCCCCCCAAGAATTCCCCGGGTCTGTCACATTTGACATATTTCGGTTTTTTATCCGTTAATCAAAGCCCACATCTTCCTGATTCCGTTCAGTTTCTGCTCCTTCTATTTAAAGGCTGGAATTTTACCTCCGTTTGGGAGCATCTGTTCTGGATTGCCCACTCTGTAGCTGTTTGAATAGCGTGTGGGTGGGAGCAGAATCAGAGAAAAACGGAATTTTTATCATTGGCCATTCCCGTGGCCCAGAAAAAAGGGAAAAATCTCCAATCTTTGCCTGACCAAATCAAGCAAAGTCCCTTTAAAGGATTTAAATCCTCGCTTTTCATTTTGCCATTAGTTTGATTAGGGCTTGGCCTGCATTAGAGCAACAAATTAATACATCTCTAACGAGGGAATCACAAATCCAGCGCCGTTTAAATTCCTTGGGTTTGTGATTCGGGATGTTCGGCGAGGAAATCAGGACGAATATTGCGGGGTATTTTCAAGTGCAGTCTGGTTTTGGAGTGCGGCCCGGCGGGAAAGCTGCGGGGTTTTGTTATTATCGTTTGATCATCACAAAACCGGGATGAAATCCAGGCTGTGTCGGGAGGAGGCTTTTGGAGCTGCTCAGGTGGGGCACACCTGGGATGCCTGCGCCGCTCCCGCTGCTCTCGGCAGGGAGGATTTGGGAAGCAAGGGACGCGTTCGGGGCTTAGCGCGCACAAATGCCCTTCCAAAGAATGAAGCAGAGGTGGGGAAAGAGCCCTAAAAGGAGCGTTTGGCCTAAGCCCTGCTTTGAGAAGGGAAGCGGTGCCGCGGGGCCGGAGCTGCTGCTGCCAAGGGGAGCCCCCGTTTTTCGCGGGGCGTGCCCGGAAAGAGGCGCAATGCTGCTGGGCTTGGGGGATCTTGGCTCGGCCTGCGTCGCCCCACGTTCCCCCCTCTGCCAGGCGCCCTTCCGGGGCCCGGCTCGCCTTCCTCCTGCCTTTTCCCTGCCGAAACCTCCGCGGGGGCAGCCCCTTCCCTCTGCTCCGTGGCTGACGTTGCCTAATGGCCATGAAGAAGAGGAGGAACGCCGTTAGCTCCCGTTCCTCGGCATCCTCGGAGCCCCAGCCCGAGGGGGCAGCGCAAGATCCCCGCTCTGGGACTTGGAAGTGGCCCGAGCGCGCCGGCAGGATGAGCGGGGCTCGGAGTTCCAGAGCAGAAATCCTGGCTCGGATATTTCAATCCGGGAGCTGCGGGCCCGTGGTGGTAATTAAACAGACAGGCCCGGCTCGCTCGTTCCCCGTCGGGTCGCGGACACGGGGGGGTTTTGGGTGCTTTTTGTCATCCTCGCTCCATGCCGCCTCGTCAGGGCTCCGGAATAAATTGAATCCTTCAGATTCAGGGATGCTCCCTGCCCTTGCCAAGTTTAGCAGGAGCGGGAAGGACGCCTCCCGTTCTTCCCTGCGTCTCGGCGATCTGCGGGCAGGGTGGGTTTGGTAAACCGGGCAGCTCAGGCCTGGCTCGCGGCTCAGTGGGAGCACAAGGCTTGCTCAGGGAAAAAAAAAAAAACACGTGAGGTCCAATTCGGCTTCTTCTCGTCGGATCCGTGCTCCCGCCACTCCCAAACTCATACGGAATTTTGTCGGGGGCGGAAGTGGCTTCCGCCACCTGAATTCCCAAGGAATGTGACATAGGCACAATTAATCCTGGGAACGCCGAATTTTCATCTTTCACCACTTATTGTTTTGCTACTGCAGAAATAAAGCGATTTAATTTTTTTTATCTCCGCCACCCCTCCATTATTTAAAGAGAATTCGGGCATTGCTTGGATATTTTCCTTGTGTAGGGGAACTCAAAGCTTTGGGGTCCCAGGGATGCAGTGAGGAAGCTGCCTGATATTTTTTTGATAGGATCGGCGAATCTCTCGCAGTATTGTGACGGGGAGTAACTTAAAGAGCACAGGAACAGCTAGGCCACATGAACGTACAGAACGGAATTAAGTTATGGAAGTTTATGCTCTTAATTGCTGAAATCTCTGTGGAATCTTGGAGCACTAAAAGCTGTCCTATAAACAGTTTTGCTTTGAGCTTCAAATGATTCCTTTAGCTTTTTTTTTCCTTCATCTGCTCTGATAAACAAAGTCATTTTGGAAGCTTTACAGCTCAAACATTTACTCCTCGCGGTAAACTTCTTGTCGCTGGAAATTTGGGGCTCGGCAAATCCCAGGAAAAGGGTGGGGGCCCTGGTGACCTTTGGTTTTCTGGGGCAGATATCCTGCAAGGATTTCAATCGGCTCCCATCAGCCCACAGCAGCCCTGCAGCTTTCTAAGGAGCCGTTCCCAGAGGTCTTTCCCCAACACCTTCCCGTTCACCGGCGCGGTGGACGGAGCGAGAAAAGCTGGAATAACCCGGGACTGTTTCACATGGTGTAGCACAGAAAATGAATGTCCCCGTAATGGGCTGTGCCATCTGCCAGTGGCTGCTCCGTGGAGTTCCTGCTGTACCTCGGCGGGCAGGAGCATGGCAGCGCTTCATCCCCGCTCCCCGCAGCCGTTGAATCTGCCCTTATTTATCGGGAAAAGTCGTCGCCGAATTCCCTCCCGCGGCCGGTGCCGCCCCCCGGTCGGCAGCCACGAGCCGTGGAGGGGCCTCGGCTGATTTTTGGTGCTCTGGGAGGTGCCCAGAGTTCACCTCGGTGCCCTTCGGAGGTTTCCAGCCAGGCTGGTAATGCTCACCTGCTCCATTTTCATCTCAGAGCTGTTTGCAGGGAAAACTTCCTGGCGAAGCAGAGGGTTGGAACGCCCAAATTCTCAATTGATTTTTCATTTTTTTTTTCTGAGGCCGTTGTGGAATTTCTTTTCCTAGCAAACACTATTAGGGAGAACCTGGGGAGAGGTTGGAGTGTTTTTCCTTCCTCCAAGGTACATGCTAGGCAGTTGAGCCTCCATCCAGCCCAGCGGCTGGATGGAAAAATGGGATCATTTGGGCGGATTTGGGGCGCCTTGTCAGTGTGAGAGCTTTGTGCAGTCGCCACATCTCCCAAGACTACTCCTGGTAGTAAGGGCGGGTAGTAGCTGCGTGCCGTTGCTGTCGGTGCCGGTGTGCGTGCAGTTCGGCTGGCGGAGTCCGGCCTGGCGCGCGGGGGCCTGTCCCGCGGCCCCCCTGCCCTCACCGGGGGCCTGCCCGCCGGGCACGGGGCTGCAGTGGGGGCACAGCGCCTGGGAGAGGGCAGGGCAGGCGGGCAGAGGCGGGCAGCGCTCCTGGCACGCTTCCCGCCAGCGCCGGCCCTTCCTGCGTCTGTGTGCGTGTGTGGCACTGGGGTTTGTCATGTGTGTGTGTGACACCGGGGTTTGTGTGTGTGTGTGACACCGGGGTTTGTCGTGTGTGTGACACCGGGGTTTGTCGTGTGTGTGACACCGGGGTTTGTCGTGTGTGTGACACCGGGGTTTGTCATACCTGTGTGACACTGCTTTGTCATGTGTGTGTGACCCTGCTGTGTCACGTGTGTGTGTGTGGCCCCCTCGGGCACGCAGGTGTGTCTGTGTGCCGCGTGGCTGTGTCACACCTGTGCGTCCCTTTGTCACGTGTCTGCGTGGCTCCCTCCGCGTCCCGTCTGTACGGTACCTGCTCCGTCCCGTACGTGTGTGCACGTATGTGCTCCATCCCACACGTGTGTGTGTATCCTCTGTCCCACATGTGTGTGTGTATCCTCCATCCCACATGTGTGTGTGTATCCTCCATCCCGTACGTGTGTGTGTATCCTCCATCCCATACGTGTGTGCATCCTCCATCCCACACGTCTGTGCATCCTCCATCCCACACACGCGTGTGTATCCTCCATCCCGTACATGTATGTGCATCCTCCATCCCACACACGTGTGTGTGCATCCTCCATCCCACACACGTGTGTGTGCATCCTCCATCCCACACGTGTGTGTGTATCCTCCATCCCACACGTGTGTGCATCTTCCATCCCGTACATGTGTGTGTATCCTCCATCCCACACGCGTGTGCGTCACCCCGTGCTCCCCACCGAGGGTAACAGCCCCAAGCCCTCGGCGCCATCCGGGGCGCGGAGATCGGCGTTTCTGCCGGGGGCAACCGTGGCGCTGCGCAAACGGGAGGGCACAGAACTCAATCCCTGCGTTCCTCCTCAGGCGTGGATGTAATCCCGAGGAAAACGGGGATCCGCTTCTTTTTGTGCGGCGGGATCGCAAAATCAGCCTCGCTCCTGGTGCTGTTTTGCTGCCCGCGTCGCTCCTGAAAATTCGGGATTGTGGGGTTAACCTGCTTCTCCGTTGCCTGTACATTTAAATGCGCTCGCCCTATTTGATAAATAACTGCTCCCGAGCTTTGGTGATATTAAATCCAGCTAAATAAGATTCCCCATGGAATATCAAGGCTCTAATTGAATCTCAGGGGTTCTGGGCCCGTTCGCAAACAGCCTTTGAGTTGTTTTTGTTCCTGACGTCAGCCCAAGGCTTGATTGAATTTACGGCCTTGGATTGCGGGAGCACCTGCCAGGGCCGCTGCGCTGAAGGGTCCAGCAGCATTTCCAGGGCAAACCCCGCCAGGGAAGTTGGTGGCTGGAATACAAACTTCAGCCTGGCAGCCAAGCTGGCGAATGCAAATCAATCCCCTCAGCTCTCTTTCCCTGATGCCGCTCCTTGGGCCTTTGAGCCGACGGCGGGATGTGAGAGAGGACGGGCTGAGATGCTGGCATCTCCTGAGATGACACGAGCCAGGCTCGTTTCTTGGGCATTTCGGCAACAAAGACAGGCTGGGGCGCAGTCGGGCGCTGGAATTGCAGCGGCACGAGGCTGTTTGGAGCCGCTTTGGGGGTACCTGTGAGCGCAGGGCGGCTCGGCTGAGAGCTCCGCGGGGCACGGCCTGGCTCTCCTCATTTTTCTCAGGGAGAAGTGACCGCAGTTATCCGGGGAGAGGAGCAGGGCTGAGGCCGCTGCCTTCCTGATAGGGCAGATCCAACGTCGGAGAGCTTGAGTGAGTTTTGCCCGAGATTAGAGCGGCGTGTCCTGGCTTCGTCCCCGGCAGCAGCGCAGCTCCTGGGGCCTCCCGCTTTTCCCTTGGCCGCTTCCCTCGGGTTGTGCCCGAAACGATGCCTTGGGCCCAAGCAGAGCCCGGGCGAATCTTTGTTCAGTGGGGTCGGAGGGGCCAGCGAGCGCCGCCTCGCTTGGCTTTTCTGTCCCCGATCCCTCTGTTGATTTGATACTCTTTGGGAACGTGTACTTACTTAGGAAATCCTGGGTCTTGCTGGATAAACAGAGGAAAATTCCCATTCCTAAAATTAGCCCTTTTGTAAACACCGCAGATGAGAGCATGAATTTATGAACCAGCGCATCGCCGAACGGACACCGGGCTTTTCCCTCCCCAAATGCCCTCACTGATCGCCCGTAGATATTTTTTTTTTAAATCTTATTTACATGCCGTGTGTTTTTTGTTGGTGTTCCGTCTCTTTTTGCCCGTTTTCATTCCCTGGGTTGGTTTTCTCCCTCCGGGAGCGGCGCTTGGTGCTCGCGCCGAGCTCGGATCGGGAGCTTTGGTCGGCGCCCAGCAAACCCTGGGAATCGCTGCTCTCTGCTTGGGAAGGTCACCTGGCAGCGCGGCCGGGGTGGGAGCAGAAAGGCCCAGCCCGGCTTTTGTCCGGGGAATCGTTGGCATCCAAATTCTCCTTTTCCTTTTCGCCACGGAGCCGGTTTAGCCAAAGCCCCGGAATATTGTCCCATGGAAAAGGAATTTATAGATAATGGATATAAAGTGACTCGTGGAGGGCAGGAAAGGCCCTTCGTTATCTGGGCGCTGCGGGGCGAGGTTCGGGCTTTTGGGGGTAAAACTGGGGCAGTTTGGGGACAGAACTGAGGCTTTTTGCAGCACGAGGCCAGAGGTGAAAGCTCTGCCGTTCCTTTGTGAGTGCGATGCCGGTGAAACACGAAGGATTCTCCCACGTCCAGGCCCGTGGGCTTGCCTGGATGGGACTTAGGCAGCAACTCCGGCCCTTTAATTCCAACCTCCTCTTGTCCTGTCTGAGGTGCAGAAGAAATTCTTTTTTTACTGCTCAGGAGGGGAGGAAGGAAGTGAAACTCCCTGTAAGCCAAAACCGAGCAGATAAAGTCGTTTTTATTTGCATTTTTCCGCTCCTGGAATCCCCCTCCCTGCAAGGGCTTGTAGCCATCAAACCCCAGTACCTGACTAGGAGAGGATGAGTTCTATGAAATATTACGTTGAAACTTTAAATAGAGATAAAACTGGTTTCTAACATCTTTTGAAGTGTAAAATAAATCCCGTGGCTCTCGGGCGCAATCGTGATGTCGATAAACAGGGCAGGCCCTAATGGCGAGTTGTTCTTTCCTTAATCCAAAAGAGCAGGAGCTTAAACAGAAAGTGCAGGATTATAAAAGAAGCAGCTTTCATTCCTTTTTATTTTTTTAGAAGAGAAAGTTGTTTCCTCTTCCTCGGCTCAGCGCCGGAACAAACCCACCCGTGGCGGTGTCCGGAGGGGTGGGATGGAGCCCTCCCAGGGCGCGGGGAACGGCGAGGCCTCGATTCGAATTTTGTCGGTCGTATTTACCGAGACGTTGCGCTGGTTCGAGCCCCTGGCCGTGCCCGCTGCCGCGGGGAAGAGCCGGCTGAGGAGGGAACCGCGAGCAGAGCGGGATAATCCGTCCAGCAGGCTCCCGTTGGCCGGCGGCCTCGCTCGGGATTCCCTCGGCGAAGGGCACCGAGAAAAAGCCGAGTGAGGCCGGGAGCGAATTGCAAGCGCGGAGCTGGCAGGGACTGGCGGCAGAGCATTGTTCCCGGGAGCCAGGGAAGGGAAAAGGAAAGGAAGGGAAGGGAGGCCGGGCTGCCGGCTCGTGTCGCAGATGGCACCCATCTCCCTCCTGCCACTTGCATCCAACACTGGCATCTTAATCGGGCGGCAGCGGGAGCGGGAGGTGCCTCGCTGGAGATAAGGCGGCTTTATCTCCCTTGAAGAGAAGGGTTTAAGGTGCCTCTTGCAGGGGCTGCGTCTCCATCCCCGCTGTGCGGGCCCGGCGGCCCTGCCTGGGGGTGGCTGCAGTTAAACGGGATGGATCCCGTCCCCCGCGGCTGCTGAAACTCCCATTTTGGGGAAGCTTGAGTTGGTTTTTAGACCCCCAAACGCTTCTGCTGGGTCTGAAGAGCCGGGAGCCCGCCTGATACAGCCCGGTGGCCCCGGCCCGCGGCGTTTTCCGTTCTTATTTATGGATTTATTACATTTATGCCGTTTATTAAAGACTGCCACTGTGCTCGGTGCTGTGCTTTTCCGAGGGTTAATTGGTTCCAGTTGCCGAGTTAATTGATTTCGCTTGGCTCCCAAGGAGGAGATGTGAAATGGAGGCCCCTCCGAGGGCGACACTTCCCGGGAGAGGCAAACACCTCCTCTCCCCTTCCTGCGAGGTACAATTCCCCTCTGGACCTCGAGAGAGGGAATATTTGCCGCCTCACCGTTTCATCTCCTCCTAGAAAATTCCTTCCAAGTGGCAGGGAGTCTCTGCGCTCCTCAACATCCCCAGCGTTCGCAGCTTTGCATTTGCTTCCAAGGCGGTGACTAATAGCAACAGATTCCAACTCGTTATTCCGACACTTTTGACTCAGTCCCAATTCTGCCTTCCATCCACGAGCTATTTTGCTCTCCCAAAATCATTGTGACAACTTCTTTTTCCGGCTTGAAAAGCGTTTGGATCTTCAGAGTTTCCTGAGAGGACTTTTAGGAAAAACTTCGCGTTCAGTGACGGTTCCGTGTGGAACCATAAAAAATTTGGGCAGCTCGCTGCCTAATCCTGGATTTAGGAATTTTTTTTGGTGTCTGTCTCCCTTGGATTTCTGACAAACAGCTCCTTCTCTTTCTCATCAGCGGCAGCTAATTAATAACTCCGGGAAAGATAACGTGGGAAGTGCTATCTGGGCACTGCAGCTTGGGCACCTTGACTTGCCTTTCCTGGAGTCCTGGCACGCTTTGGGACTTGACCAACGCTGCCGTGGTTCCAGCCCTGTGCCGCGGGCAGGGAACCTTCCTCGGCCCCGGGTTTTCCGGGAGCGAGCCCTGCTCCAGCTCCGCAGGCGCTTGCGCAGGCACTCGCTGGTCTCCTTCCCTTGTACCCATCGGTGGAGAATCGATCCCGGGTCGGACTCGGTCATGCTGCGGGGCTCTTCCCGCCCCGGTGATCCACGCGGGGATGGGTGAGCTTGGCACGTGAGGGCCCTGCTGTTTTTTTACTTAAGCGTGCCCAGAAGAGCCATTCCCATTTCTCCCGTTCCCCTTAGGAATTCGCAGGGATCTCATATTCGCAGGGTTTGAAAAGTCGTTTCCTGCCGGCCTTTTGAAGTGGTTTTAAGATGGTTTTCTCCATCGATTTGTAAGGATGTGGCAAACATTTTTCCCTTTTAAAAAAATCCCCTGCCATCCTTCTCCCCAGCGCACGCCCTGCATTTCCTCGGCCTAGTGTTAAATATAAACATCTTTAAAAAACCAGGGCTGTATTCCCACACACCACATTATCCCGATCCGGCGTAAGCATCTGCGGTTGTAAGTGCACTTCATTTCACCTAATTAAGTTATTTAGTCATTTACACATTAGCGATGTACTACAGATTCCTCTCTGACAGGAGCAGCGTGTAATTGCAGCCCGGTTCTCCTGCTCCGGTCGGGCCGGGCTGGGGCCGGCTCGCCCTGACCGGCCCCATGGGTGACAAACGTGGGGGGCTGTTCCGGCCAGAGCGCCCGGGAACGGCTCCGGGGTGCCCCAGTTGTCTTCTCCGGTGCGGAGAGAGGAGGCTCCTCTCGGGAGCTTTTCGCCTCCAAAGCCACGCGCCATTTCCTAAGCGCTGTCCTTGGTTTCTAAGGATGGAATTCCTGAAATTATTAAAAGGTTTTGAAGGCAGAACTATATCAGTTTGAGTTTTGCTCCCATATTTTGGTGGTTTCCTGATGGAAACCGATCTTCCCAAGGTTTGGTGTCCATCCATGGCTTCCTTCCACCATCAAAGCTCCTCCTCAGTGCTGTGGGATTCTTCCCCGTGAGGGCGGGCAGGCCCTGGCACGGGGTGCCCAGAGCAGCTGTGGTGCCCCTGCATCGCTGGCAGTGCCCAAGGCCAGGCTGGGCAGGGCTTGGAGCCCCCTGGGACGGTGCGAGGTGTCCCTGCCCATGGCAGGGGTGGCGCGGGATGGGCTTTAGGGTCCCTCCCAACCCAAACCAGCCCATGGCTCTGTGTCTGCTACCAAGGACGAGTCCTGCCTGTGCCAGGGAAAGGATCTCGTGCGTGCCCAATTCCACTCGTGTAGGGCGCTAGGAACTGGCTGTGCCTCGCCGAGACCCCGTGGATCCGTGCCCCGTGTGCGAAGTCAGCGCTGCTTGGAGCCGAGGAAACACCTCTAACCTTCCAACGTGGCGAGGAGATGGCAACCTACTTCTGGAGCTTCCCCGGGCTCCTCCGGGAGCGTGGCTCTGCTGCCGCCGGGGAAGTTCTCCGGGGACGGAAATAGCGCAGAGCTGGCGTGGCGTCGCTTGGCTCCAGAGAGACGCCAGCCGCGGCGTCTCCGAGCATCGCGCACAGCTCCGTGAGAGGCACGGATTTCAGGGCCTCCCCGCTTTTATTCCTGCCCCGCTGGGAGTCGCGGGGCATGGAACGAAGGGGGAAATTTCCTCTTGAAGCTGCAGTTTCTAGATCTCTGCCAAGCGATCAGTTCGCGCTTTCCTCGGCGTACGATTCCAGGGAGCTCTGAGAGAGCTGGAGAGGAACTTTGGGCAAGGGTTTGGAGTGCCAGGGCACGGGGAACGGCTTCCCTCCGTCAGAGGGCAGGATTAGGTGGGATGCTGGGCAGGATTTGGGGCTGGGAGGGCGGGCAGGCCCTGGCAGGGGTGCCCAGAGCAGCTGTGGTGCCCCTGCATCCCTGGCAGTGCCCCCGGCCGGGCTGGGCAGGGCTTGGAGCCGCCTGGGACGGCGCGACGTGTCCCTGGACTGGATCAAAACCACCTGTGGATGGATATGGGAATAATGGGAGCAGGAAGAAGGATAAGGCAGGTGCCTGTTGGAGATTTTGCTCTGGTTGGAACCCGTATTGTTTGTTTGAACTCCAAACGTGAGGACCACCTTGCCCAGTTGCTGTCGCGCCGTCCAGAGGGAGCTATCCCCGCTGGAAAACCAGAGAGCCTAAGTAGATCTCTTTGGTCTCACAGGCAGCCCATTAATTTGCTGAAATTAAATATTATCTTTAAATATTGCAAGGTTAAATGTCCACTGATAATGGATTTAGACGGCCATTAAGGTCTAATTGCTCCCTAATGGAGTTGGCCAAAGACATTTATTTGATAGAACTTCTTGAAAAGGGACTAAAAGCACCAGGAGGGTTTTTTCCACTGGTCTTTTTTTCATATCCACGTAGGAGATTAAATTCCATTTTCATTTAATGCTGTGGGGACCTGGTCTGGAGTAGCACCGAACCCCAGAATCGCTGAGGTTGGAGAAGACCTCCGAGGTCACTGGGTGCGACCTGCGGGAGCAGGGAGAGATTGCGGAGTGGCCGAAGCACCTCCCTGCTCCCCACAGCTCCTGGGCAGGACAGCGCTGACAATCTCCTCTCGGGGAGAAGCTCCCGGGTCGGGATCAGCAGGAATTTCCTCGTGGAAAGGTTGCTCAGCCGCGGGAAGGGGCTGCCTGGGCAGGGCGGGGAGTTCCCACCCCTGCAGGTATCCAAGGAGTGGCTGCAGTCTGCCCTGGGGAATCCTTTCCCGGCTGAAATGACTCTCTGTTCTCCCAGGCTGCAGAGCCCACGCCACGGAAGTTTCCTGCTCGGTTGTCGGCAATCTTGCAGGACTTTTGTATTTACGGCAGGAAGGAGATAAATACCCCTCTTTTCTTGGATAGCGGCTGGTGTTTCAAGCCTGGAAGGGCCTTAATCGCGAGGAGATGTTATCCCGTAAATGGGATGTTTTCCTTTTGCAGCAATGTTTAATGAGATCCTATCCAGGAAAAGGCTTCCTTACAAGCAAGGCAAATGCTGCTCTCCCTGGCACGGTTTTATATCAGCAATTAGAGCGTCTCTGGGACACGGGCCTGCTCGGCCTTCGCCTTTTCCATGCAACTCGTGTCATGGCAGCCATGAGTCAGGCAGAACTGGGCTTCCTTTTCCCTGCTCCGAATCTCCTGAGAGAAAACAAGAACCGGGGATTCAGGAATCACGTGGAAGGTGCATTTCAGAAGGGTTTGGCCTTGATCTCCTCGCTTTTCCCTAAAAACGCAGCGGAAGCGACGAGAACAGGGCATCGCTGCGGGGAGCACCGAGCAGCCGGGCCATGTGTTTGAATTCCTGACGCTTTCATCCCAAACCTTGGGATGAATTCCCACTCCGTTGGTAGAATCTGATTTTTTTTTGGCGGATAAAATCCTGGGCTTGGTGGGTTTTGTCTCTCAGGGATTAGCGGGACGAGGCCGTGCTGCAGGGAACACTGGGATAATAAATGGGGTTCCGGGGGACAAGTTCCCGGTGCAGGAGGAGTTTTTAGTTTACGGGGAAAGCCCCTCTGGTGGAGCCACGCCGAGAGACCCTTGGCTTCCCCTCGGGCTCCAGGCAGGAAGATGCCGGAGGTTTCCTTTTCCGTGGAAAGCTCTGGTTGATTCGGAACGCACATTTGGAAAATTAATCATCTATTAAGGAATCCTTCCCCATTCTTGCCATCTTCGATGGCTTTACCGTGTCCATGGAATGCTGTTTTTGTGGTTCATGATGGGCTTGATGAGGCAAGGAAGGAGAACAAACCGGGGATGGTTGCAAAATGGGGAAAAGAGCCAACAAAAGCTGCGGAACGAATAGACCTCTGAGCGGGGATTTTTTTTGGTTGTTCCAAGCAGCCATTCCAAGAGGAAATCAAGGAACGGGTTTCTTTGGGAGAGCTTTTACCTCCTTCCTTGGCCGTTCCTCACCTCTGGCCTGGTGACCGGGGTGCATTTGGGGCTGTTCCCCGTGGGCAGCGGGGAAAAGGAAACCCTGGCAAGCGCGAAGCGCAGTCTCCTTGTTTCTCCATCTTTGCCCCGGACAAGTCATCTTGGTCCCTTCCCTTTTTTAACCATTTCCCGGGAATCCGCGGTGGTTCTTTCTTACCGCGGACCGAGGCAAAGATTGCCGAGAAAGCAAAGTGGATCCCACTACAACTGGGCCTCGGATTTATTTATTTGGAGAATCAGCGCCGGGGCGGGCTGGGTGTGAACTCCAACCTCCTTGCGAGGGAGCAGAGGCGAGACAAAAGAGGAGGATCCTTCCCCAGGAGCTTCAGACGGGAATCTAAAGCGAGGGAGAACAGATGGATGCACAGATTGGGGAGCCCGGGCGAACAAAGAGCCGGTATTGTTGGGCAGCAGCGGCTGCGCTCGGCTCATGCCGGCAGCTCCGCGGGCTCGAGGGGAGCGAGCCGTGCCGTGGCGCCGGCAGGGCTGCGAGAGAGAGAGCGGGAAGCGCTGCTCCCTTCTCCTTCCGTCTCAGGTCCTCCAGAGCGGTTCCTGTCGGGAGGAAGGGAGGCTGCTGGCAGTGCCCCCATCCGAGAGCGCGGCCACCTTCCGGGCTGCTCCGAGGCCCATCCCACCTGGCCTCACACCTGCAGGCCGGGACTTGGCTGTTGCTTTTCCTCGACTCTTTTCCCTCCTCCTTCTCCACTGTGATTGATGGGAACGCTCCCTGGGAGTTGTTTCTTGTCATCCTTGGAAAAAGCCCTGGAAGCACGGAATGTTAGAGTAGTGTTAAGTCTGGTTTTGACAGGAAGGCTGGAAATGTAAACCCGGGGCTGATCGGCGGGAAGGAGCGATGGAGGCAGGATTATTAAATCCCGGGAAATTGCTAATTGATTAATTTTCTCACCTGATTTTGATTTCTGGTGCCACCCGGCTCCAAAGCCGAGCGAATGCCTGAGAGCTGATTTGCATCTCACAGGAACTGGAGAATGAGCGTTTAGAACCTGCCAACAAAATCAAACCCATCCCTCCCGTTCCCCGCTTTCCTTTGGAACCGAGAAGGGGCTTCTGAAGGGTTCAGACTTCGGGAAGAGCGCGGGCCAGGATGTCCCGTTCCCTTGGGTTTTATTCTAAGGCCAATGCTTCTGTCGAACGGGCTGGATTCTGTCAGCTCCGGGGCTGGATCCCGATTCCTTTGGCATCGCTCCCAGCCACGAGCGCTGGGAAGCAGGAGCGGGCAGCACCTGCTCCCGGGGCCCTCCGGGGCCAGGCTGGAAATGCTGGGGGTGCCCCCCTGGGGAAGAGGGGGCTGCAGGGAGAGCTCCCAGGCCCTGCAGAGGGGCTGGGCCAAGGACAGGATGGGAGGCCGGGCAGGACCTGCTGGCCGGGAGGGCGCGGAGGCGCTGGCACGGAGAAGCTCCGTGTCTGCCCTGCCCTCCCTCCCTCCTTGCTGCGGATGGCTGGGGGCGAGGGCGGGCGCGGTGACCCCGCCGGGGCACGGAGGTCACGGCGCTCTCGCTGCTCCGCGGTCGCGGAGAGGCTCCGCAGGCCTCGGCGCGGCCGCCTCCCTTCCCGTTCCCGTCCTGCTTTTCCTCCTGCGGGAATGGCAGACTCCTTGGAGGCGTTCCAAACTTAAACAGATGTGAATAAGAGCCTGCGCTAGGGATGTGGCTTTGGGTTTTTTTCCCTCTGGGTTTGGGTTGTGTGGTGGTTTTTTTTTGGAACGCCCGCCTGAGTGCACCTTGCTGCCTGTGTGCGAGAGCTGATGGAATGGATCCTGGGTTGGCCCCGTGCCGCCCCGGTTCTGGGGAGGATCCTGCTCCTGGTGCGGCACGCGGCTCGAGCAGCCGGATTTCCGCGGGCGCCGGGGCCTGCGCCCGCCTGCAGACGGGAGCTAATGGGATTTTGGGCGGCACAGAGCTCGTCTGTTGTGGATGTGTTGGACGGTGTCTGGAGCAGCCTGGGATGGGGGGGGTGCCCCTGCCTCTGGCGCCGGATCGGCTTTAAGGTCCCTTCCAGCCCGAAGCATCCCCGGGTTCTGCCGTCAGTGGCAATCGGGCATCCAGGCGCTGGTGGAAATCCTGCCCGACGCCGACCTGCCCCTTTAAATCCCTCTCCGAGCTTTGGCTTTCAACCTGAAACCCAGGGAAAAGACAACAAATCAGTGGCAAAAGTGACCGAACGCAGGCGAGGGGAGCCGAGAACTCGCCTCGCTCGGATTTGATTCATCCCTGAAGCAAGCTGGAGACTTGTGAATTTTCCCAAAGTGCCATGGCAACATTCAGCTCTGTTTTGCAGCTTAGGAAATGTATTTTTGGAACTCCTGACTCACCCCCTTGAATATTTCTGCTGGACTAGGAGAATGTGTTTCCTTTTGCTTTCGTGCCACCATTCAGCAGGAAGGAGAGAGAGGAGCGGTTCCCTCCTGGTTCGCATCACGCGCTGCCTGCGAGCGCTGGGCCGGGCTCCCCGCGCGGAGCGGATGGAGCTCCAGGCTCTGCTCCCCAAGTCCGGGACGGGCTGGAGGAGAGGGGTGCCCGAGGGTGGGATAAAGGAGCCTCCTCGGTGAGACCGGAGAGGGTCCCGCGTTTTCTGGCGCTCTCGGGCAATCAGGGCTGGTTCGGCTCGCGGGGGATTTGAGGGGTTCCCTCGCTGGGCCGCCCTGCTCAGTCCGGGCTGTTCCCAGCCCCATCTGGGGGGCTCCACACACGCAGGGCTGGAGCCCCTCTGCTCTGGGAAAGCCGGGGGTCCGGACCCGAGAAACAGCCCAGAAACTGCGGGGATGCGGCAGCAGGGAAAATCGGGCCTGACAACTGGCCTGGTCCCTAGTTTTTGTCTGCTACATACGAAGTCTGACCAGAATTCCAATTCCTTTTCTCCCCGGTGCTCCTGGTGAGTACAGGCAGGAGTATCTCGGTAGTAAACACCGAGTGCTTCAGCTGCCTTCTTGCCTTGCTCATTTTCCCTGCAAAGTCTTCCCTCTTTGTCGAAATCCAAGGGAAAAAAACATCTTAGGGAAGGCTGAATTTTGATTCGGAAGGAGACACTGAGCACAGCCAACAGCATTTTATAGCTCCTTCCACTTTAATTTGGGAAGCAGCCTATTTAAATATGCTAATGGTATGCACAGCCATTGGAACAGAATCCAGGCTATAAACTTCCCACTGAGAGCAGGAAAGCTGCGGCTGCCTCCCGACATGTTTGCCAACTCCTTTATTAGGAGTTTGCTATCAAATCCTCCTGGACAAAGGTCACAGGAAAAGGAGCCGGGGGTATCGAGCGGGGTTATTTCCGACATTCCGGGTTATTCGCTGCATTGCCAGTCACATTCCCCCGCCCTGTGGAGCTCCAGGATAGTTGGGGTTCCAAGGGATTTTAAGGATTGTCATTTCCACGGACGAGGACCCCTTCCCAGAGCCCGTGCAGCCTGACCCTGGGCACTGCCAGGGACGGAGCGGCCGAGTGAGCCTGAGCTGGGCTGATCTTAGAGCTGAGCCCAGCCTGAGCCGGGCTGCGCTGAGAGCTGAGCCCAGGCTGAGCTGAGAGCTGAGCCCGGCCTTTCCCTCCCGGGGCTGTGGAGTCCTGAGTGAGCCTGAGCCGGGCTGAGCTTAGAGCTGAGCCCGGGCTGAGCTGAGAGCTGAGCCCGGCCTTTCCCTCCTGGGGCAGTTGTGGAGTCCTGAGTCAGCCTGAGCCGGGCTGAGCTTAGAGCTGAGCCCAGGCTGAGCCAGGCTGAGCTTAGAGCTAATCCCGGCCTTTCCCTCCCGGGGCCGTTGGGAGCCCCCGCCGCGCCCAGGTCCCGTCCCGGTGAGGAGGAGCTCCGGTAATTCCGGATCAGAGGAGTCGTTCTCGCCCACGGGGGGTTGAATTCCGGATCAGACGCAGCCACGAGGAGCTCCCTCATTAATGAACTCCGAGGGAACCTGTGGAGCGCCAAGGAGGCCAAAAGGATCAATATCTGCGCTCTGATCAATTTGCTCCCAAATTGTCTTTATTTTCCCGGCGCTTTATAGACAAATCTGTCATGAGCTGCCAAAGTGAGGCGCGTGCCCAGCTTTGGCACCCAATTATTTTCCTGGGGTAATTAACGGGGAATTGGAGCTCCCTGTGCCGCCGCACTCCGGATTTGACGCCGTTTTATCTCCGGGGAAGTGGGAATGAATCTCCTGATTCCTGTCCACGGGTGGTAAACGCTGGCTGTGATCCTTGGAGCAAACCCCTGTTCTCCAAACCGCCGCTGGGGTCAAATTCCCAATCCGCTGCTGCAGCCCTCGATTTTCCCGTGGCCCAAACCTGGTTTTCCCCGCCCTTGTTTTCAGGGCTGGCCAGCAGCATTTTGGTCGGGTTCTTTTTGTTTTGGGCCGAATTCCTGGGAATCGGAGCCGTCGCCGGAGGACGTAGAGGGAGGGCAGGCTGGGAAGGACTCGGAGGACTCTGGATTCTGGGAAGGAGGATGTTTTGCTCTCAGGAGGAAGTCCCGAAGCTGCCCGAGGTTTTCACACCCGCGGCTCTGGGTTTGCTCCCACGGAGAATGACAGCGGCGCACCTGGCTGGATCTCCCTCGGTGAGCCTGAACTGCAGCTCCCTTTCCTGACGGTGAAGGGAGAGAGCAGGAAAGCCCTCGGGAGCCTTGCAAATGCAAGCCCGGCCCCGCGGCGAGAGCCGGGGAGGCCGAGAGAGGAGACTTTGGACTTAATCCTGCAGAGAAAGTTGGGCCGCGCTTTGGGAGCCGAGCAATTAGGAGCGCTCGGAGGAGCGACAGTGATCAGCGGACTTTGTGACAGGAAGTCATTGAGAGTTTCCTGAAAGGAGCCGAAGCCGAGTGGATCTGCGTCGTGCTCGGAGATTTGGGGCTGCTGAGATATTTATAGGAGAATTCCGAGAGGTTGCGTGTGGTTTCCATTATCCAGATTTCCTATGAAAAATGAATGGGCAGCCAGCTCGGGGCCGCCTTGGCTGCTTCTGCAGCTAAACCCAGGCGCCCTGCGTCGGGCCGGGCTTCGCTTCGGGCCGAGCCTTTGGGTTTCCTTTGCCCGCTTCTGGCTTTTAAAGAACACGAAATCGGGAAGGCTCACGGCAGGAGGGAGTGGATCGGTTTGGGAAAGTCTCTGAGGGGGGCAGTGGGGTTTGGGCTGTGGTGTCCCCGCGTTTCAGGCAGCTCCAGCGTCATCCCTCGAGCCCAGAGGGAGAGACGGGGGTGCCTGCGCGATTCAGGGCCTCAGACGCTCCGTGGACGCAGCCGGGGATTTCTGCTGCGGTTCGCACGGAGACCTTGGGAAAATCGGCGCCCATCCGGGTTTGATTGACGCAGGAATCCGTCGAGAGCGGCTTGGCAAAGAGTGTTCCTTGCATTTGGGATGGGGCTGGCAGCGAGGAGGTCCCTGAAACCGAGGGGTCACCTGATCCTGTCCATTTAATTTTCCAGTAAATTTGGGATGGTTTTGTCCAAATCCCTCAAGTTTTGTCCCGGTATGTTTTTCCAATTAATCTAAAACATATTCCTTCTTGTTAATGCTCCTCTCCAACACAATGGCTTTTGTTTGGCTCCCGGTTGTGCTGCGTGTAAACTTCCTCCCAAGCTCCTCTTCCCGGCTCGGATTGGGATTCAGCCGGAGCTGTAAAAGCTCGCAGCGCCTTCGGGGCCTGAGCGTTTGTTTTCCCAGCGCAGGCAGAGGAATTCCTCTCGTTCCCAGGTGAAGCCCTCGCTGCGCGGCCTTGAGAGCGCGCGCCTGGATGCGATTTCCTCCGGCAGGAAATTCCAGGCCCGGGCCAAGGGGAGGGCTCCTCGGGGTGGGTTTTGGGGCTTTGGGGTTTGGGATTGCCCCGTTTGCCCACCCGGCCTCGGGGAGCTCTGCTGTCTGCGGCTGGATGGGATCGGGACGGGGCTCCAAACGCCCCGCGCTGGGGTTTGCCCGGCTCCTGCCGCAATGGAACGTTCCAGGGGCGTCCCTGGCTTGCGGGATCTGAGACCCGGATCGCCTCCGACTCATCCCACAGGCAGCAGTCGCCGAGTCCGGGAAGAGTGAGTCAGCTCTTCCCGTTCCCCCGCGCCGCCTTCTGCTTCTTGCCGTGCTTTTTTCTTCCAGTAGCTGGAGGGATCCGGGATTAAACAGGCCTTCACGGCGCTGAAATAAAGTCGACTTGAAAGATCTGTATCCGGAATAAAAGGCTTCCCGTTGGCACGTTGATGGATCTCTCCAGCNTCCCAAGTCTCTCGCTCGTGTTTATAGCGCAGTTTTATTAGGGAAGGTAAGACAGATCGCTGGGCACTCCTCCAGGCTCCTGGCAGTTCTCCCTTCGCAAGGCACTAATATTGGGCTTAGCAGGGTGTTGGAAAGCCATTACCTCTCCTCCCCTTCCTGATCGCCGCGTCTTCCGGGAGCGCGCGGCAAACTCGGCGCTCGTAAAGGAGCCTCCCCAGCAGCCTGCGCAACGCCGGGTTCGTCGGCCGCCGCGTTTATCGGCAGCTCTGCGGGCACCGCTTTTAGGATCCCTGGCTTGTTTCATCGCGTTTAGGGTCACGGGGAGAGCCTGCGGGGGCTCCAGGAGGGACCGGGGCCGGAGCACGGAGGGGCAGCACACCGGGAACGGCTTTGGGCGGGGAGAGATGGGCTGCTGGGCAGGGATGCCTGGCTGGGGGGACGACGAGGCCCCCGTTTGTGGTGGGGTTTGATTTCCCAAGGCAAACCTTGAATAAACGATGCGGGGGCCGGGTCCGAGTGAAGACTGAGACTTGCTGCGCTTCACCGTCGGATCCCGGGGTGGTTTGGGTTGGAAGGAGCCTGCGGATAATCCGGGACACCTTCCGCTGGCCCGGGTTGCTCCGGGCCCTCGCAGGGACGCAGAGTCCGCAGCTTTGGCTGCCCGTGTGAATCAAAACCGGCCGTGGATTTCTGGCCTGAAGGAAAACTGCTTTATTTGGGGATAGAAGTGACTCAAGGCTGGAATAAAATAGCAGTTGGGATAGGAAAAAACCCCCTTCCAGCTGCTTCCATGCTGTTCGTCCCTTTTCATTAAACCCATCTCTCTTTGTTTACTGGCTTCTAAACAGGGATAATTAAAATAAATTGGGCCTCTCCACGGCTCCAGCTCCGGATGTGGATTTGTGGAAATCCCCTCCAAAGCTGCCAACTCTTGGTGGGACAGGGAGCTGCCCTTCCCACAGGGCCTGGAGGGACAGGACGCAGCCGGAGGGCAGGGCTAGGTGGGATTTTGGGCAGGAATTGCCACTGGGAGGGCGGGCAGGCCCTGGCACGGGGTGCCCAGAGCAGCTGTGGTGCCCCTGCATCGCTGGCAGTGCCCCCGGCCGGGCTGGGCAGGGCTTGGAGCCCCTGGGATGGTGCGAGGTGTCCCTGCCGTGGCAAGGGTGGCACGACACAATCCTTAAAATCCCTCCCGGTCGAAACCGGTGCGGGATTTTAGGATTTTATCTGGGGAAACGCAGCGGTGGATTTGCCCGGGGCTGGGAGTGGGGTGGTGTCCCTGGCCGTGCTGATGCTTTCCCTCGCGGAGAGCCGCCCGCTTGTGTTCCAGCCGGCCTGGGAGGGAGCGGAGGCGCAGGCCTGAGTCCCGAAAGTGCCCCCAAAGCGAGAGCAAAGGCTGTTCCTGGGAACGGGAAAGCTTTCCCCGCCATATGTTTCGCACGGAGCTGCTGTCCCGAATGCCGAGACGTGTTGAAGGCGAGCTGGGCGCCGGGGCCCGACTGTCCCACATTTACAGCTTCCCGCGTCGCATTGTCGTCGCCAGCCTGCTGCGGGCTGCGAACGCGTCCTGGGGCCGGGTGAAAATATCCCCGTTTCCAGATCGCCCAGGACAGCCCTCGCCGTGCCGGGCGCCTCGGGAAGCAGCGAACGGGATGCGCTCGGCAGCGCCCTCGGAGCGCCGCTGGCACCCTCACGTTCCAGGGCGTCGGGGCTGGATTTATCCTTCCCTGGTGCGGAGACCTCATTTATTCCTTTCAGCAGCCCGCCTGTAAGGATGATTTAGCTCTTAATGACCCGTCGGCTGAAAAAGTACAGGATGTGCTCCAAACACCTTGGAGAAAGCCGGCGCCTCTTTCCCAGCTGCGGCTCCTGGTGAGGAGGAATGATGGAAAGGTTTCCGGGAAAGAGCCCAAACTTGTCCTCGGTGCCGGCACAGGCCCCGTGTCCGGCCAGCGGGGCGACGCACGGAACCATCCCCATCTCCATCTCCATCTCCCCCTTCCAGGTGGTTTCTTAGGCTCTCCGGTTTTAATGAGTCCCCTCAGCGAGGAGCTGCTGCCTCCTGGGAACAGGCTGCAGCTCTGGAAGTTTCTGCAGAGCATATGGGCAGGTTGAAAGGGAGCAGCTGCTGCCGGAGCAAAGGGCACAGCTCAGAGGTAGGAGATGAAGAAGCCTTCGAGGGCCCCCCGCTCTCGCAGTTCTCCCGACGAAATCGAACGCCAGCCATCCCTGGCAGAGCCTGCAAGGGCTGCAGTCGTGGCTCAGCTGCTCTCGGGGAGAGGGGAACTTCTCCAAAAGCGCCCGAGAATTTCTCGGGCTTCCGCTGGAGGCAGTGCAGGGGAGCTCAGGGCAAGCAGCAGCAGCTGGGCAGGGGTTGAAGGCAGCAGAGATCCTGCAGCTCCGTTGGGAGGTGACCTCGGGACAGGCTCCGGGTGTCCTTCCATCCCCGCGGGCGTCCAAGGCCAGCCTGGGCAGGGCTGGAGTCACCTGGAAGGTGGGACGGGAAAATCCCCGAGATCCTCCCAGCCCAAACCACTCTGGGACTGCGGATTCCGTCTGGCAGTCACTTGGGGAGAGGAACGAAATCCTGACAAAACCCCCAGGCCGGGAGGTGCCCTGGGTGATTCCTTTAGGGAAGGGGCGAGTGTGGAAGGCACCGTGTCCTCGGTGGTGGCAGATCCTCCTCGGGGGGCGTGGGGAAGGGAATTCTTCCCTCCTGGCCGTGCCCAGCTCTGAGGACAGGAATCCTTCCCTCCCGGCCGTGCCCAGCTCCGTGTGTGTCCCCAGGACAGGAATCCTTCCCTCCCGGCCGTGCCCAGCTCCGTGTGTGTCCCCAGGACAGGAATCCTTCCCTCCTGGCCGTGCCCAGCTCCGTGTGTGTCCCCAGGACAGGAATCCTTCTCTCCCGGCCGTGCCCAGCTCCGTGTGTGTCCCCAGGACAGGAATCCTTCTCTCCCGGCCGTGCCGGGCGGCAGCGCTTTGTGTGTCCCCCCGGTGATGAATTAATCGGCGTTGCCCGCGCGGAGCGGGGATGAATTCATTTGGCATTCACGGGCATGTCAGGCTGTTTTTTATCCTCGTTTCAGCCTTTCTGTCACCAAGCACAATTAGTTGGGAGACGCTCTCGGAGCGTTCCGCGTCCCGGTGCTGCGGCTGCTCTGGGGAGGGGATTTCCACCGGGTGCAGCCCCAGGTCAGGAAGGGAAAAGCCCTGTGAGACCGTGGAGCGGCGCTGCCGCGGGTGCCGCATCCCCGTCCGTCCTGTCGGGGAGCTGTGCAGAGCCAGGCGGTGCCGGCGACGTTATTCCAGGTGGGAATCCCGCTTTCCTCTCCCACGTCCAGCAGCGTTCTGTTGGCAGCATCGTCGCGAGCTTCCGCCACGTGGCTCACCCGAGCGCGCCCCGGCTGCGCTCCGACGTCCCCGGCCCGCTCCCCAGGCCGCAGAAAATCGGGCGTTTATTTATCCCGCCCCTCGGAGCGCCTTTCTCCCAGCCGGGGAACGCAACGGAGGCTCAAGTGACCGAGTTCCCTTTGACCCTCGGGGTCGGGGGAGCGCTGAGCGCAGCCCCCGGCGGCGCACCGGCGTTCTTTGTCGGGAGTGCGGCGGCGGCAGCGCGGGTCGGTTTGCGCCGCCGCCCTTCCCGAGCGGGGTCTGCAACGCTCCCCGCAGAGCTGGGGAAGCTTTGGAAATTCAGGCAGGAAATGGAATGCCTGCTTAGTTCCGGAAGTGACTTTTCCAAGCGTTCCAGGCCTTCGTGCCGTCCTTCTTCCACATCACCTCCCTGCCTGTTGTTCTGGGCTTTTCTTCTCACGTCCTGATGATATTTAGAGCGAGAGCTTCAAAAAAAAAAGATGGGATCAATGGCTGTGCATTTTAAATTTTCCGGTCCTTTAGCTTATCAAATATCCAGGTTTCTTCTTCCCTTGATCTTCCTCTTTAATCCTTCTTCTGCATTTTGTTGAGCTTGGTTTTTTTCATGTAGTTTCTCAGCCTAATACTCGGATAAATCCGAGCTCTTTTGAAGAGCAAAACAGCGGGAAAGGTCTTGCTCCAATCACCAGGGAACGACCGGACTCGGGCCCTGCGTTATGTCAACCCGCTCGGATTTGATTACGGAGAAAGAAATGGATTTATCCGTCAGGCTTACTTCATTAGGGCTCCTGGCTGATGCTTCGCAGAGGGTCGGCAGCGCTCGGCGCTTTTCGGGCCAAAGCCCGGGAAGATTGGGAGGCGCCTGGGATGCGACTCCCGGCCCGGCTCTTCCTTCCCGAGGGGTCCGCGGGGGAACCCCCCGCCCTGGGGGTGCCCGGAGAGGCCCCCCCAGGCTGCGTTCAGCCGCTCTGCCGGAGGGCGTCCGCGCCCTCGGATAATCCCGAAATTCCCTCCCGGGCGTTTCCTTCCGGGGGCGCCCGGGGCCGAGCTTTGGGGGAGCTCTGCCCGAAAATCTGCCCCCAAATCGGGGATAATATCCCGGGATTTTGGGGCGGGAGACGGATGGGGGCTCCCCGGAGTTAATTGCCTGTTCCGTAACACAACTGATTTTTAAAAATCTACCTAATTAACCTAATGGAATGGTTGATCGGATCTGTCAGGTGAATGATCCACAGTTTCTTTCCCCCCCCCTTTTTTTTTTTTTTTTTTGTTTTTCCTGGAGCTTAATTAAATATTTACCTCCGAGTGTCTCGTGCTATTAACGTGTTCATCTGTTACGGAGAGAATAGAATTCCTAATTGGGGGGAAAGAACGAAACTTCGGGTTTGGCGTCTTGGCCGTCCCTCCTTCTGCTGGAATTCCCGCCGGAACGTGGCGGCTTGAACCTCGGAAGAGAACGGATTGAGGCGGCGCGGCCCTGGGCTTGGAGCAACCTGGCCCGGCTGATCCTTACGCCCCTTCCCGTCCCAAACCGCGCGGGGAAAAGCAGAGGAGAGGCGCTGGGGACGGCCAGGGAGGTGGCGCCGGCTCAAAAGCGCGTCCTGCGCTTCGTGCCGCCCGTTTGTCCATCCCCGTGTCCCGCGGGAGCCGTTCCGGGCACGGCCGCTCCGGAGCCAGGCGGGAATTCCTGCCGCTCGCTCGCACCTCGGCGTTCCTGAGGGTCCGGCTCCTTCCCGCCGTGAATTTCAATGAGTTCCTTTCAGCCGGCGGGGTCAGGAGCCACTTCCCGGCCTCGCTGCTTAATTAAAGGCGCCGGGAGATTAATTTGAAGCGTTAATTTCCCAGCGCCCTCACAAAAGGCGGGAATGATTTCCACGAAGCCTAAAGAACTTTTTTGTCCCCAGATGTAGAAGACAGAACTAGCTCAGGGTCCTGGGGGAATGCAGGACATCCGAGTCCATCCCGGGTAAGTAGAATCTAATCTTTATCCCCCAGCCACGCTTCCCGCGGATGGAAACGTGAGATCCTCGGGGCAGCGTGCGGAAAAGCCGGCCCGGGAGCTCCCGTTCTCGTTAAAACGCCGCCTTGGAACGTTCTCGCTCTCCAACCCGAGCCCGGCGGTGGCTTCGGCCCCGCCGGAAGCTCAGCCGGGGGAAGGCGCGGGGTCGGGACGAGGCGATCCGTAAGGTCCCTTGCGACCCCAAAGCGTTCCGTGAGTCTGGGAACGTTGACGGAGCGATTCTCCAGGGGGCCGAGGTTGCTCCCCGGTGTTCCTGCCGCCGGCTTTTCCGGGCTCTGGGGGCTTGGAGGTGTTCCCAAGCCTGAGGAGAGGGCCAGCGCCCAGCCCTGGGCCGGGCATTATTCCCTCTGAACACGGGGAGCGCCTTCCTCGTGGCCTCATTTAAATTCGCGGCCCAATTAACGGCAAGGATGGGGACTCTGAGAGCTCCAGGAATGGCGAGGAAGAGCAGGATCCCCGCCTTCAGTCCTTGCCCTCGGGGCATCCCTCCTTTCCCCCATGCCTGCCTCCGAGGAAGGAATCCCGGCACCTTTTCTTCTTCCGTCCTGCTTTGCATCCCTGACGTCATGCCCGCTTCCATCTGTCAGTTTGATTTTCCTGCCCTTTTTTTTCCCCTTGACACTTGTATTGCTTCCGAGGGAAAAATGTTTTGAAAAGGAAATCGGGAATTGGCACACACCGATTATTTCTGCCTCCAAACCCCTGAATGAAGTTGGGAGATAGAAAGAAAAGGAGCACGAGCCGGGGAAGGATTCGGGAATTTGAATCGAGGCCGGGCATTAAGTGGCGGAATTATTCCGCAAACAGCCTGACCTCGCTTTTTCCTGCTGGAATGCAATTTCCACAGCGGGAGACCCGGTTTCTCCGGAGTCTTTCTTCCGTGGTTGCAGCAGGAAGACTCTCGGGGGAGAGGGTTTTGTGCTGCTTTGCCCCGCGCGGAATTTCAGGAGCGGCATCCCGGGCCTCCATTCAGGATTCTCTTTGGAATGAACTGAACGTTGGAAACGGCGCTGAGAACTCCCTGGAATGAGTCGTTCCGGGCAATCAGCAGGGAAAAAACGCGAGGGAATGATGTTTCCTAGAGCAGGCTTCAAACGGAGTAGGGAATTCTGGACTTTTGCTTGGGAGAAGGCTGTTCCAAGGTGTAAAATTGTGTTTTTTCCCCGATTTCTTGCCAGAACTATGGAGATGGGACTCACTATGACCACATGGCGAGCAGGGACCTCGGCTCACATGACAATCTCTCTCCTCCCTTTGTCAATTCCAGAATACAAAGTAAGAACATGGAATTTCCTCTCTGATTGGGGTGGGGGACTGGAAGTCAAATCCGGGGGGCTTCGACCCCTCGTCCTCATCTTTCGGGCCTGCCGTGAGGGTGGGAACAGGGATTTGTTTCCGTCTCCCGTTTTTTAAAGGTGTGAACAATGCGCTGTGATGCTGTTGAGTGTTTTATACCCGTTTTACCCGTGTTTGATCCACGTTTTACACCTGTAACAGTGTCGTCGTGCTGGATTCGTGATGCCAAATTCGGTTTGGCTTTTTCCCCCGCACGCACTCGGAACGGGACTTTTAAAGCTTTGGGAAATCCGAATAACGAAATTCCGAAGGGAGCAGAGGAATAGAAGGTGGGGGACTCTGGGAATGTTGTTTGGAGGTGTCCAAGGAGCTCAGGGCTGCGGATCGGCCAGCGGCTGCATCCAAGATCCCGGAGATCTTTCCTGCCTGGAATGATTCGGACACGCCGTGATGATTTGTGGGGGAGCCATCGCTCCGCTCTTTAATGAAGGTTGATTAATGAGTTTGCTTAAAGATGGGTTCCCGGCCAAAACAGTTTGGGAAAGGCTGGGAGAAGCCGAGGAAAGCACGGGAATTTCGGCTCTCCCTCCTGCGCTCCTGCCACGGGGCTTGGGGATCCGGGGAAAACCGCGGCTGCTTCCCAGCTTTCCTGCAGCCCTGGAGGTGTCTTTCCCTCGGCTGCCCGCCGCTGCATTCCAGAAAGATCTCGCTCCCGGGTTCGCCACTTTGAAGGGAAACACTGTTTTCCCGTGGCTTGAGGGATAATGGGTGTATCAAAACACCGCTGGAGGCACCCGGGCATGAGAAACCAGGAGTGCCAAGCTCCCGAGAAGGAATTTGGGAAGTGCCGGACGTTTCTCCGAGGTCCCGCCCTTGTGCCCGCGGTGCCAGCTGAGGCTCGCGGTGGAAATGGGGTGGGTACAGGGCTGGGAGATCCTGGCGCTGTGTGGCACTGGGAACGGGAATGGGAACGGGAATGGGAGTGGGAATGGGAGTGGGAATGGGAGTGGGAATGGGAATAGGAGTGGCAGTGGGAATGGGAGTGGGAACGGGAATGGGAGTGGCAGTGGGAATAGGAATGGGAATGGCAATGGGAGTGGCACTTGACCTGGCACTGGCAATGGCAACGGCAGTGGGAATGGGAATGGCACTGGGAATGGGAGAAGCAATGGCAATGTGAATGGGAGTAGCAGTGGCACTGGTACTGGCACCGGCACGGGCACTGGCCATGGCAGCGGGAAAGGCACTGGCACTGGCTCTGGCACTGACCGTGGCACTGGCACTTGCCATGGCAGTGGGAAAGGCAGTGGCACCGGCACTGGGAGTGGCACTGGCACTGGGAGTGGCAATGGCACCAGCACTGGCCACAGTAGTGGGAATAGCAATGGCAATGGCAGTGGGAAAGGCACTGGCACTTGCCGTGGCACTGGCACTGGCACTGACCATGGCCCTGACCATGGCACTGGCAATGGCACTGACCATGGCAATGGCACTGACCATGGCAATGGCACTGACCATGGCACTGGCGCTTGCCGTGGCAGTGGGAAGGGCACTGGCACTGACCGTGGCATTGGCACTGGCCATGGCATTGGCACTTGCCCTGGCAGTGGGAACGGCACTGGCCATGGCAATGGCCCTGACCATGGCACTGACCATGGCACTGGCACTGACCATGGCAATNTGGCAGCGCTGCCGGCCGTGCCGCGCTTGGGGCTCGGGGAGGAATCTGGGCCCTGCCGGCTCCGAGCCCGATCCCAAGCGCGTTCCATCGATTCCCCGCTCCGGGCGCCGAGGAAGGGGCCGCGCGTTCGGGACGTGGCGCCGGCACAGCCTCCCTCCCGTCCTGCCCCGGGCGTTGTCCCAGGTGCTCCCAACGCCCCGAGTTTCACCCAGCGTTCCTCGGCGGCTCCGTGCCCGTTTTTAATGGGATTTTCCCCGTCTCGGGCGGTGCTCTTGGTGCCGGCAGCTTTGATTCCCTTCCCGTCCTTCTGAGGAGAGCTGGAATTTTTTGCAGATTAGCGAAGTTTACCCAACGCAGCATTAAAAGGCCTCGCTTTCAATTGCTGAACTGTAAACATTTGGGATGAAATTTTCCATGCTGTGGCTCTGACTCAGCCCGCGCCGTATTTCTTTAACCTTCCGCAGGAATGATTTCAACATTTCCTCAAATGGGATTACATTTCAGCCTGGCAGATTTGGGATTTTCTCCCTCGGTGTCTGGCATGGCGAGAACATTAATTCCTTTTCACACCACCTCTGGTATGGCAGCTGCAAAAGGGACGCGGGGAACCGGGAGGGAAACGGCCAGAGCTGCCCAGGAATTTCCGGGACGGGGCTCGGAGCCACCCGGTGCTGCCTTGCCAGTCGTGGAGTCGTGGAACGGCTTGGGATGGGAGGGATTTTAAGGATCCTCCCGTTCCTCCCACGGGCAGGACGCCTTCCGCTGTCCCAGGCTGCTCCAAGCCCTGTCCGGCCTGGCCTGGGACGTTTCCAGGGACTCTCCATCCTTGGAGATATTCCAAAAGCCAAACCCCACACGATTTCCTGCCGAGCGGAGCCTGGGAAGATGCTTAAAAACGCTTGGTAGGAGCCACAGAGGCGGAGACGTAAAAATTCCCGTTCCCAATCAAGAGTTAATGGATTTGTAAGTGCTGCCAGTCAGGATTCCGAGCTCAGCATCCGAGTGCAGTCCCGGAGAAAAGAAATGACAAGGACATCTCCATTTCTTTGGGAAGCAGCAGCAGACGTATAAATAGAAACTGTCGACTGTGGCAGTTCGTGTGCAGGAGCGGAGCCTTGAAATGGGAGTTTGTCCTAGGGACTCTGCAGGCGAGTTCACGTTCCTTGGGCTGCGCCGTTGAACAGCTCCGAGCGTCTCGGGGGCGTCCTTTGGTGTCACAGCCGGGGGTTGTCCTCTGCGGAGGCAGGAGGGGCACGTCCCGCCCGTGATCCCAAAATCCTGTCTGTAATTCCGGCCTCCTGCCCGTGATCCCAAAATCCTGTCCAGAATTCCGGCCTCCTGCCCGTGATCCCAAAATCCTGTCCAGAATTCTGCCCTCCTGCCCGTGATCCCAAAATCCTGCCCGTAATCCCAGGCTCCTGACCGTGATTCCAGGCTCCTGTCCGTGATCCCAAAATCCTGTCTGTAATTCCGGCCTCCTGCCCGTGATCCCAAAATCCTGCCCGTAATCCCAGGCTCCTGCCCGTGATCCCAAAATCCTGTCCAGAATTCCGGCCTCCTGCCCATGATCCCAAAATCCTGCCCGTAATCCCAGGCTCCTCTCCAGAATTCCAGGCTCCTGTCCATGATCCCCAAATCCTGCCCATAATCCCAACCTCCTAGTCTGTAATTCCAGGCTCCTGTCCATGATCCCAAATTCCTGCCCATAATCCCAGGCTCCTGCCCAGGATCCCAAATTCCTGCCCATAATCCCAGGCTCCTCTCCAGAATTCCAGGCTCCTGTCCGTGATCCTAAATTCCTGCCCATAATCCCAGGCTCCTGCCCATGATCCCAAATTCCTGCCCATAATCCCAGGCTCCTGTCTGTGATTCCAGGCTCCTTCCCGTGATCCCAAATTCCTGCCCATAATCCCAAGCTCCTGCCCGTGATCCCAAAATCCTGTCCAGAATTCCAGCCTCCTGCCCAGGATCCCAAATTCCTGCCCATAATCCCAACCTCCTTCGCAGCCATCCATCCGGGCTCTGATTTCCAGGCTCCAATGCTCCATTTAATTGACAAATCCCATTGAAAGTCCAGTCTCCGATTTCTGTCTCTTGGGCAGAGCAGCAGCTTTTCCCAATAAAATCCCGGGGTTAACAAACTCCTGCCTTTTCCAGGGATTATCGGAGCTTGGGCTTTCCAAGGAGCTTTTGTCGCTGTTCTCCAGCTGAGCTGCGGTTGGGGGCAGAGGGAATTTTGAGCTCCCGACTGTTTAGGCATTTCGAGAAACCTGGAAGTGACTTCCTGAAAATATTCCCGGAGAGGGAAGAACCCGATTTGTAGATGCCTTGGATTTGGGAAGCGGGAGGTGTCCCTGCCCCCGGCAGGGGGTTGGAATGAGACGAATTTTAAAATCCCTTCCGACAGCAAAGCCGGTCCGCGATTCCAAATAATCCTTAAAAAAAAAAAACAACAAACCCCAAACAAACAGCACAAAGACATGCAAATCGAATTAAAACCGCTCCCCCCCCCCAAAAAAAAAACCAAACCCCGCGAAATAATTTCACACTTTTGC
>WBMY01015898.1:12136-28515 GCA_013397315.1 Donacobius atricapilla
AAAAAAAAAAGAAAGTTGATAGGTCATACCTCGATGCATTGCTGTGGACTGAACCCTCCTCTCCTTGGCTTTTGTCCTTATTTCTCATCATCTTTTTATTCTTAAATATTAAAAGGGGGTCAGGGGTGTCTGTTTGCTTTGAAGTCCTGTGCCCAGGTATTTACTGTCAAAAGTTGAAAGAAAGGTAAGGTCCCAGTTCGTTTCACTGGCTTTCATTATCAGGAACAAAGTCCTGACGCTGCAATGATATTGTTATAACAATACACAGCACTGATCAACACGGCAAACCGGAGATTTAAAACAAATAATCATTTTTACAAGAAAAATCTGAGAATAAACACAGGAGAGGAGCATCCTGCAAACTTTCCCAAAGTAACACTGGATGCAAATAATCTCTGTATCTTATTGCGTCATCCCAATACAGCACAAATCGGTCGAAAATCAAAGTATTCAAAACGGCAGAAATCTAGAAATTATTATTATTAATTGCTCACCTACCTGATCCATGCACCGCCGCCAGGACCAAGTCGATATTAGTTTCGGGTAGTGGAAAAACATTAGATCCAAAATATTTAGAATTATACCGATAAAATACAAATTTCAGAAAATGAAAAAAAAAATATATATTCTAATCCCAAAAATATGCTGCCGATAAAGCAAAAGAAGCGGTAATTAGTAGAAAAATGTCCGGGGGAAAAAGCTCATTAGGAGAGCGCACAAAAATGGAGGTACGCCATGGCTTCTAAGCTGGAAAAACAACGACCTGGGCTCTCTCCACGGCTTCTTCTTTCCAGCAAGGCACGAAAAGGGAGCCCTCAAAAGCTGCTTTTCTGCCCGAAAAAGGTCCGCTCGGCCCCCGATTAGTGCCTAGGAGAGGCAAGGGGCTGTGGGGGCCCCCTGAGGCTGCCTGAAAGTTAGGGAAAGTTGCGTAAAGTGTTGGGGAAGGCACGGAGCTGAGCGCGCTCTCTCTAAGGCACAGCCGCCATCTAGAGCTCCTTCCCAGCTCTGAGCTCTGCCTTTGATTGACACTCTCTACATTTACCCCACAACTCAGGTGATGTACCATAGACCCACCCCTTCATTTCTACCAAAAAAAGAGAGCCTCCACCTAAAGGGTGCCTGCTACCCCACAGCCCTGGCTGCTTCCAACTACCCCAGCTCAAGGGGCACCTTAACCCCATGTGGCTCAGGCACCCTTTGGAAACCAGAAAGAAATGGAATTTGTGCCTTTTGTTTTAAAGATTTGCTAAATATTTCAGTGCCTGGGCTAAAATTACTTCCTCCCTGGACAGGAAGTGGTGCTGTTACAAGCCATTTTGAAGGCATGGAAGTGGAGCTCACAGCCATGCAGGCAGCAACAGCCCACCCTGGGGTCACCCCACCCAAGGGGCAGCTGCCCCCCAGTCTGGTGGCAGAATCCCCAGGCAACAGCTCTCCCCTCTGCCCCCAGGGCTGGCACTGGCAGGGGAGCACAGGAGCATCACCCGCTCCCAAGGCAACCCGCAGAGCTGAGACTGCCCTGCAGCTCCACAGCGCCTCCCTAGTGGTTTCCCCAACAGCTCCAATCCAGCAGCCACACCATTTCCATCAGCTATGCCAAGGCACCACAGCCAAGTCAGCCCAACACCATCAACCTGATTATTTCTAATGCACCTTCTTAACCCATTCATGGTCATTAGCAGATTTTAACACAACAGATTAATTTTAGAGCTGCACAACAGCCAAGCTGCAGAATTGCAAATTAATCATTGGACATCTCCAACACACCATGGTGGTAGTGAGAGGATGTATCACCAAGGGAATGGAGGTGATCCAGGTGATCCCCTGACCACTTGATTCTGACTACCAATTGTCTTCCACGACCAAAACCAACCCCTTAAAGCACAAGGACATCCTGCATATTCATAAGCATCACAAGACAGAGCATCAGCCACTGGGGGATCACTGGAGGACAAAGGGGCAATGGGCCAGTTTGGGGTTCTGTGGGAACATCCAGGGCACAGCATCCCAAGAGCCCAAAACCATTGGCTTCGACCAGTAGAACCAACATCATCCCCTTTAATTCCTCCACTGACCTGCCATTTATCACCAACCATCTATCCTCTTTCCACAAGGGGTTTCATTAACACCTCTCCAATGCCACAAGCCATTTTAAAAAGTTCCACTTCACCAATTATTCACAGAAGACTCCTTGCACCTTGACTGCAAGAACTAAAAAAACCACAACGCAAGACCATTCCAAGCATTTTTTGGAAACACTAAGGAAATCCGCTCATTTGAATGAGAACCCCTTCAGGTTGATCCCAGTACCCAACTGCACCATAAAAACACATGGCAAAACCAAGCTAGGGCAAGCGTGTGCCACCAAAATGGCTGGATGGAACAGGTATGAGCAACTCATCACGGCAAAAATGGGTGTTTCCAAATAGGTCTGAGCAAGGCAAATGGTTAAAACACAGACAATGAACAAGATTTTGTTTGGGTTTTCAAAGATAATTTCAAGGTTATCTCAGCACCAGATTTAACATCATGGCCCACCAACACCAAACAAAGACAACTTTTGAGTTTCAGGTGAAACATGCAGAAAATAAATGGCTGCAGTTAAACTATCAGACCCACTAGAAACTTGTAAGGAAATCTTGATTTCGATTATTAGAACCATTTAAAAATTCATTTGCAAAGGTTACTATGTCATCTGTAGCAATATCAAAAGTAACTCAGTTTTTTTCTCACCAACACATGGCACAGTATCGTGACACTAGGGCTACATGCAAGAGCAGTGAAGCAGATTGGACACTTGCACAGAACAATTTTAAGACCAAAGAGACTGTTCAGGAAGTCTGTACTCCAGGAAATCTGTTGAAAAGTTTCTGTACCCACACACAACCCAAGAACATACCTAGAAAAGTTACACAAAACATTCAAGTACTCCTTTATTGTCATATTTTCTTAGCCTTCAATCGGTATCAATTGCATCTTAAAAAAACTTCACGAAGTTCAGCAGCAGTGCCCTGACAACAGGCCAAGTACTGAAAACCCCTATTAAGCACCTGAATGAACAAGCCAGCGAATAAAAATTCATTGGAAGTCATGGCAAAGTGAACATAATTTGCAAATGAAAACCACATTTAATATCAAGTATAACACAAAATTTTACCTTGCCTTCAGTACTTAGCTAAAGTATTTCTCAGTTTAATAGCAATCAAAAATGTAACCCACTTCAATATCAGCACAATAAAAAATATTCAGCCAGAAAGGACAAACACAAAGTGCGAAATAAACCAAAACCTTTTATTTAAAGTCATTTTATAAATTACATTTTCTCTAAAGGGGTAGCAACAGATCTTTTACCAAATAAATCTGCTTGTCATGCAAACACAACCCAGAAAGAAAATTTAGCCACCCAGTTCTCAAACAGATCCATCATTGGATAGTCACTGATTAATTCAAATGCACAGTCCATTTTGATAGGATGATCACAACCCAGATCTTCTCTGGTTTAATAACATGAGAGTCCACGTTTTAACATCCTTTTCTTGGACAGACATCCCAGCACTCATGCATTAGTCCATTTCCTCAACCTCTCAATCCCCAGTGGAACTGCCATCTTGGTCTCTCATTCGTAGACTCCTTTTGACACTCTTCATCTCAATGGATTCTTTATGAAAAATTAGAAGAAAAATGCTGTTGGAATACACATCATTGCTTTTAAACTAAGACATTCAACTACTGTACCTTGAAGATAATTTAAACACGTAACTGATGCTTCATTTCATACTACAGAGTCCACAATATCTACTTTTATCAGAAATAATGTCAAATAATCAATTCAAGAATCAAAAATAGGAAGTTTAATGAAAAACTATTTAAAAAATGGGAGAAATTATCAGAAGTCCAAGAATCCTTTCAGGATCCATGAATTCCATCTGAAATTTCTTCACAGTGTTAAACCACTAGGAAACTCTGTGGTGGGAAATCTAAGAAATTTGCTCTTGCAGTCATTTTCACTGGCCCATCCCCTGCAGTTGACACTGCTTAGTGGAACACCAGAATTTGTAAATGCTGTTCAAGCTCCTTTCTTTGAAGACACAGGTCCATCAAAACCAATGAAAACTGGTTTCATATAGACAGATGGTGACTGGACACAAGATATTCCACCATCTTAACCCAGTTTTCCAGCTCATGGAAGGTGTACAGTGCAACAGCAAACACACAAGCAAATGGAATGACTGGTTTAGTAACTGGTGGGAAAGGACACACCAGAAATCAGATGAAAATGGTCCCAAGTCACACTGGCTGCCTTCAGCAAGGCTCCTGAGCTGTATCCCAGCTGTACTCCTCGTGGAACAGCAGTCAAGCCCACAGGTGAGTGACAAACCAAACAGAACAAACAGCATCCACAGGGATGAATACAAACCCAATGTTCCCATCTTCCTATCTTCTTCCCAGAAATATAAGCTCCATTTACTTCAAGCAAAACCTTACTGCTCCTTGCATGCAAATCTTAGGTACAGGAAGTTACCAAGTGTTAAGTACATCATTTTGAAACCAATGCTGACGGTAAGGCTGACATGCAAAAAGAGTTTTAAAAGGTCTTCATGATTTTGAGCATCTGCACTTCAGTATCTTTTTTTTTTTTAAAATATGTATAGGTTTAATTTCATTTGAGTCTGAAAGCCAACTTCACCACCACTCTGCTCCCTGGTAATCCTTGGCAGAGTCTGACCAGGGATGCCGAAATTACCCACAGGCCAGCAAAAACCAGTGGGGCCACCTAGTGGTCTCTGCCTCGGCACCCCAGCTTCCCCAGTCTCATCTCAAAAGAACCAGTTACAGCAAAGCAAAGAGCACTGGAAGCAGTGCAACAAGCCCCACTCTGACTTTCTCAAGTACCCATGTGTCCTGTTTTATGCTGTTCTATAGAATTTCTCGTTTAAAATACAATGGGGAAGCACAGCACATAGAAGTGGAATATGGGATCTGCTAATTTCACTTTGCACTGTGAAATGTGCATAGCTGTAGGAGTATTCAGCCCCAGGACATTCATGTTTTCAGAAACAGAACTTTCAAGTTTAAAGAAATGCTCCGTTTCAAACATTCAACTCATCCTCAGTTATGACAATGTATTAAATACTTTGAAAGGTGTTCTTTCCTCATAATAAGCTGGTTTTGAGGTTGCTTTGGATTTGGTTTGGTTTTTTTCCTCAGCTCTCACTAAACTAATTTCAAATCTATATAGGTATTTGAAGATGCATTAAAATTTTGAATATTCTTTCATGTAATGCCTGGACAGAAGTATCAAAATATGAAAAAAACCACCACAAAGTTGTCGATTGTTGTCACAATCAAATACTCAGAAGTACTAACGTGTACAGTGGAAACCCCATAAATAAGACCATTGAAATAAATTTTAGTTATTTTTAATAAGGTTAACATATAGAAGTCCAATTACTGACATCAACTTTCCCCACCTCTAAAAAACGTAATTTAGTCATATATTAGTCACCCTTAAAAGGCTCTTTCCAGTTGGGTCAAGCCTCTGCCTCAGACACTCACAGGACCTGCCAAAAGCAATTTCAGGGCTATTTCCCTGCTAGGTAAACCTACGTTGAGTTGGACCAAGAACTCTACAAGTTACCCCATGATGTTTATCTTAAACTCCTCTCTAAATCCTGTAAAATAATTTGCAGCAAACAGAACTGATGAAGTATTATAATTAAGAACACAGTCTTGTTTGCCAAGTTATTATACATCAAAAAGTTGCTACAGGAATGGCCAAAATATTAATAGCAGCCTCTACATTGTGAAATTTACATTTGCTTTAAAAGATTTCACAGCATTTGTTTACTTATGAATTAAGGCACATTTTACTAAGACATTTCAATAATGTTACAAAAACACACTCCTCCATGAAGACATATGCAGTGATCCTACACTTGACGTAGATACTGAACACCCCATTTTTCTTCCTAGATGAAGATGACATGAGTCTGCCATTCCTTCTGTAAAATGAGTTAGACATCCACTCATTTCCCAAGCTTCTGTTATCTACTAGTTACTGGTTTGGTTTCCAAGCACTGTATTTTGATCAGACAAATCGGGGCCCTGGGTAGTTCTGTAATATTGACAAAGTTTCCTTCAAACCACTGGTAAAGTGTTGACACTCCATGCCATCCATTCCCAACCTGCCTAAAGGTTCAAGGCAACAATTACAAAACATCTGAGTTTACAAAGTTTCTCTTCAGTTTTTGCAATTATTTGTTGCTGTAGTAAAAGATCACAGCAGTAGGAGACATCCCTTACAGCCAAACTCATAGCTTCAGCCATTTCAGGTCCACTGTAACCCTGCATTCCCTAAAGGGTGAGACTGAAGCCCAACACCTACAACACCCATGCTTAAGACACCAAGACATTTACAAACTACTCCAGAATGAAATTTGAGGCTTAACCTTTCCTACGAGGTGACCTACTTGGGACAGGGAATGCACTCCAACAGAGGGAGCTGAATGGACAGAATGAGGTTCTAAGCAAACCAAACCTCAAGTTTTACACTTCCAAGTTCATGAAAGCAAAGTTTTATTCTCAAGGACATCCCTGGTAACTTTTACACCAGAGGAAAGAAGTGGCCTTTATTGGCAGCCAAGTCCATTACGTTATTCTGCACCATCTTTAGCAGGAACTAAGTACTCTGGACAGCCCTAAATCTGCTTTTACCACCACTGGACAGTCCTTAAGCAGAGCAGTAAAAGCACAACTCATGTAGGTTTGGGTATTTTTAGGTAAGAAAGGCTGTTTGTCAGATTTCAAGGTTAATTCCAGATAAGATGTGGCGGCTTTATTCACAAATGCACTCTTTTGTGGGTATTATTTTTAAGCAATAAATTTTATTGCATTAAGCAAAGTATGCCAACTTTAATAAAGCTCCTGGTGTTTTTGAGTATTTTCTCTCTTCTCTTAAAAGAGGGTTCAAAATAAAAATCAGTGCTTCAACTAAACATCATGTTAACCAGAGAACGCAACACCAGGTCTTTCAAGATCCACCCATCTGAATGCTTTCACAACTGCTTTATGAAGCAACTTCTTTTGTAAACAACTATTTCAATTAAGTCATTTAAGGGTTTCACATTCACCTCTTCTTTTAGGTAAGGACCGTAAACCAGAAAAGGATGGAAGAATTACTCAGTGTGTAACTGAAAAGTCAAAGTTCTACTCAAAAAGCCAGATCTGACAATAGCTAATTTACAACTCAATGAAAAAACAAAAATGCACACAGAAAGATGTGGGAATCACGTGAAGATTAGTATTAAAATGGCACACAAGTCACATGTTTAGAGAGTCTAGAAGGTGATTTGGGCTAGGAAGGCATCAGAGGATAGCACAGGAAGAGTTTTGAGGAATAGCTGGAGAAGAAACATACCAAGAAATATGTTCGACACACCTGCAGTGGGAAAAATAGCTTAAGACTTCTGAAAGAACAAAGTAATAAAACTTACAGACCACAGTAGTAGAAGAGATTAAATATTTATCAAAACTGAGTTTGTGTACCCACATTAAAAACTTAATTCCTCGAAGTCCATGAAGTCTTTGGTAATCTTTTTCTACTTCTTTTGCTTCAGGACTGTAAACTAAAGTGATAAAATTGGTCCAAAATGAAATGGGCCCAGAGGCAGCAGGAGGCCAGACTAACACATCCTGGCAAGGTTTGCACCTTACCTCCACCTATGCCTTTCCCGAAAGGCTCAACATTAGTATCCACACCATGGGGTGGAAGAGAAGCACAGGACTTTGGAGTACAAAACCAGCTTCTCTCCCAGCACCTGAGGCAGTGCAGAAGGCAGTGGCTGCTGGATACTCTGTGAACAAACACAGCCACGGGCCAGCTAAAATTCACTGTCATCTAGCCACTAAAATGAGTGGATTTGCATTTTGGAACAGCATTTTCCCAATCTATCTGAAGCCTAAGGAAGGCCATGCTCAATCAGGTAAGCATATCAGACTAAAAGAAACTGTCTCTCAAAGAAAGCATATATTCCAAAGCACAGTGCTACAGGAATAGAGCTTCCCACAAGAAGAAGTTAATTTGTGTACACAAAGTGCAATGGATGCCCTAATTAAATACACAGAATCAAGGAGTCTGAATTTTAAGCAGAGAGGAAGACAAAAGGACTTGTGTCTTTCCACAGGCAACTCCCAATTAAGTCACAAAATGTGCCAGAGACAACAAAAGGTCAACACCAAATTCATTTTAGTTAAGGAAATGGGAAAGAATTCTGTCCCTATATTCATCCAGTATAGAACTGAATTAATTTACTTAGTCAAGCCTGCCAATTTTATGTTTTGACTATATGAGGAATGATTTCAAGTCTATCAGCTAGCAGTTTAATTTAAAAAAATACAAGAAACTGTACTGGCATTTATCATTTTGTGCAAAGCTAGAACTTTATGCATGAAGAACAGAAACAGAACAATTGTAGAAGAGGAGACAGGAACTGCCTGCTCAAAAGTTCCCAATGATCCTGAGAAGCATAAGGAAAACACAAGATGCTTGTATGCCAAGTTCTTCTTGCTATACTTTTCATACCATTTGTTATCCGAATTGTGTGTAGTACCTCTCTAGAGACAGACATCTACATACCAAAACCCCTTCTGAACAAGCAAAACTACGGCATAAAAGCTCTCAGTGCAATCTGGAGTCAAATGACAAGCTGCCAGAACTCCAGTCAGATCTGGGAGCGGCTCGCAGGCAGCCGGGGAGAGCACACTGCAGGTACTGCTCAGCTCCCCGGAGCCAGCAGCAAGGACCCTGGGTCCCTTCACCCAGGCTGCTCTCAAACACATGGCCACACACTGAGCAACTTCACAATGGACTCAGCCAAAGCCTTCCACTGCTTAAAGGTTACAACCATGTGTGTTTGCTGGGGTTTTTTAGAGTTAAAAAGTAAATGTTATTAGGAAAAACAACTTACCAGCGCTTCAACCAAGAGCAGCTATTTTGCTTACAGTGAGTAAATCAATTCCTCAACAAATCTGTAGGGAAAATGGGATATTAAAACACTTGAATTAAAATAAATTAAAAAATAAGAATTAAAATAAATTAAAAAATAAGAGATCTAGACCTTAACGTCTCCAAGACCAAGCATTAGCTTTTATTAAAAAAACCCACACACACACAAAAAAAAAACCCAAAAAGCAAACAAACAAACAAACCATCCAAGCATTCCCAGCTCACAGCATGTGCCACATAAGTTATTTCTATTTTAAAAAATAAAGTATCACTAAGGAACCTGTTACTAAATAGCCTGCAAACAACTCGAGAAATTCAGACCCAGTCCACAAATTCGTTTGAGAAAAAAACCCTAAAAAATATATTCTCTGAAGTTTTTGAAGATCAATCAGGCATCAAGTGGAAGCATGCTTGAGCAAACCGACTTGCCTTTCACAATAGGAAACAAAAAACTCTTTTTATTGAGAGGAGGTATCAGCTGGATACAGGGCAATTATGTTAGACGTTTACGTGGAACAAATGATCCACTCTATCTCGAAGTTACTCATGTATGGGCAAGGTCCAAATGTGGAAATCTGACTTTGAAAATACTGTTATCAATAAATTCTTATTCACAGTTACCTTAAGAAACGGTAGCAAGATTACAGACCTAAAACTCTAAAACAACTTTCTACTGTGAATTTCAGCTACATGAAATAAGCCATTCAAGTTTATCCTGACACAAACAAGCAAACCACTTCTTGTAATCTCTCAGAATCTAGTTATATTGAAATATAGCCTCAAATACATAAAAATTAATGAACCTATCCAGTGACAGGGTAATGGGCAATCCTCTAAATCCTTCTCTTCCATTTGACAGCTACTCAGATGTGTAGAAAGAAAGATGGGATGAACAGGATTGCAATTTCTTTGTTGATGTAATTTACTTGATAAAACTCTTACTGTGGAAAAAGCCTTTGAAAGGGGAAATGACATTAAAAAATATAGCAGCAGACTGGCAGAAGCACGTAGAATATTCTAATGCATGTGAAACTTAGAGGTTTAAAAATGTATTAATGGTACTTTAAAATGTATTTGAATGTGCAGAGGCAGCTGCAATTAAATGGAAGCGCAGAACTTCCATGAAGTGCACATCCACCATTTCAGAAGAAACACAACATGGCTGCGGGACTCAGACCAGCCATGAGGCATCCACCAGCCATCCAAGGCATGAGAAATGAGCCAGGGAAACAGAGTTACTCAGGCCCTTGGAATCATTTGACTCAAAAATGGCCACTTAGAAACTACAATCTAATATATGAAGACAGATAAAGTTAATGACTGGAAGACTCAGTTTACAGCTCTCAGCCATTTTTAATAATTCATGGCACAGCTACACATCCATCATTGCTTTCAAGCTGGTTGTTGTTTTCTTTAGTTCTAGAGCAAGCCCACAGCTGTGGCAGTTTAACAAAAATTTTAATGAGGGTATTTAATACGGCTGTTACCACAAAGCACCTTCCTCTAATGACAGTGTTATGAAGACTCCACTGGAGTTTTGTACTTCTGACCTCAGCACAGTTGTGCAAAAGGAATCTTTTGTTTGTCAGAGTGGTATCACGCAGTAATACTGACACTTCTCTTCTTGGAAGTGAGTGGATGAACCAAACAGTTTTGTAAAAACAGCATGAGGATGTTGATAATAGATTACATTTCATTCACAAGTTATTTTTTCATTATTGTAGAATATACCCCTGTATTTTGAGTTTTTAATTTCAACATCCAAACCACATTCACTCTTAAACTACAGAATAAATCACCAAAGCTGCAAGTTTATGCCATGAGCCAGAAATCAGAGTTTGGAAATACAAGTCTTGGCTGAAAAAAAATAATCTTTCATGTTAACAGCTGTATTTCTTGTATCTAATGTCAAAATCTTTTAATCAGACTACTTGCTGAAATTGTTGTAGCCTGGCTGATTAAAAAAATCCATCTCCTACTTAAAAACGAACGTGAATTTACTTCTAAGTAATCTAATAGCTACGGCTTATTTTTGTTTTAAAATCACAGACACCCAAAGAACAGCACAGCCTACGGCACACAAAACATGCCTGGCATCGTAGCTCTGTGGCTCCTTCCCCTAAGACTGGCACTAACCATCACCAGAGCACCTCCATTTACAGCAAGAGGTCAGCTCAGACACCCAAAAGCTATCACTTGAGAGCACATTTTCTCTAGTATTTATTATTTAATTAACCAAGTATTTTGGCAAAGACGATGTGTATCACCACCCCAAGGCTCTTCCACATACACTGTCAACGCTACCAAAACCTGTTCTAAGAGAACACTTAACGCGGGTTCGTACCCCACAGAGAAACAGCTTCCCCTACTGAAAAGGTCTGGACTCAGACTGGGGATTCTCCTGACCCCCCTCAAGTCTCACGAGCACGCTGTAGCGTAGTCATAAACTTGGAACTTCCCTCAAGTCCCAGTAGTGTGCATCTAACCCACTGAGGTCTACTTAGCCTCGAGGTGAAGCCACCATTAAGATGAAAACCAGTTGTTCTTGCAAGAAAAGGCAGCTCCAAAGAGCCCACAAGAGGGACAGTTAAAGCTGCTTTTGTTGTAATGTATATTGAGCACAATCAGCATCAGGACAAGACTGCAAAGATGCCAGACCGTTAAGATCAAAGTGCTCAATTTCATATTTACCATAAAATGCTCAGGTCAGGCAATATCTGCTCTTGAGCACTCTGTTTTTTAATTTTTACTTTTTAATATGTTTTTTAAGAGCAGGTCAGTTAGAAATTGCAGATTCACGCATTTCAGAATTTAGTATCAGGAATGTAAGTCGAGTCTGCAGGTTTAATCCCATGACTACTATCTGACTTTTGTGTGACCCAGGCTGGTCTTGCCCTCATCATAATAGACTGTGCAGTATCTGTGATTTTTGACCCTCTGAACTGAAAATTTATGTGGGATTTTAGGTATGCCCTGTCGTCATTAAGATATGAGAAGATTCCTGACACCAAGTTCCAGTTCTCACACTTCCCATCCGACAGTCACACGATGAAGTTGCAGGAACATACTGTCATACCACCTTGCTTGTTAGCTGTGTTTGCTGCAGGACATCCATGATGGTGGCACATGTCCAAGATCTATAAATATAATTTGAACTCTACCTCACACATCAGCAGTGACTCACTGCAGATAAAAGTTTATTACAACCTGAAGAGACATTTTGTAAAGCTTATGGAAAACTCTGTACAATCTCTTTTCTGTGAGCAGACTGAAAGCTTCATCCAAGCCAAAAAATAATCCCCAGCTGCACTCAGGTGGGGGTTCACAATTGTATTCTTTGTGATCATGATGAATTATGTAACTTTAGAAAGCAAATCATCAGAAGTATTTTTGGGAATCCTGATACGTGTGTCCTCATGAAGATGCCTCACGCTTTGAGGTCCTGAGTACCAAAGTACATGAGCACGGGAAGCTGTGAAAAGGAACCAGTTAAGACAGGCAAACAAGATCCCCCACTTTTAATTACAGAGTGGTGAAGGCCTGACTCAAAGGCAACATGTTACTCTGATCCTAAATGAAGAATGTGAAGTGTAAAATAAAAAAGTAAACATTAAAAAGCTGCTTTGTTTACACTGCAAGGACAGCGAGACACCTCGTAACAACTGGGTACCACTTTAGGCTTTTAGAATAGAACTTCCACCAAAACCAGAATTTTTCAGTTTATTATATAAACAATTTCTTGAAAAGGAAAAGCTTATGAGTGTCCCTTACTAATGGACCGGTATCTTGAACTAAGGAAAAGCATTCCTCAAGTTTGATTAGACAATATCCTTAGGAGATGACAATCCTTTGGCTTCACCACGTGTCAACATGGCCATTGCAGATTGTTAAAAAGTTGTACTTGTGAGTGACCATAAAGTCTTCAAAGATACAGGAGACATTAACGTTACTGTAGTACATACATACTAACAATTTCCAAATGCACTAAGCTTGAAAGAAAATAAATTCAACAAGGTAAAACACTGGAACTTAAATGTTTAATGTTTATTTTGAAAAAAAAACCAAACCTTTTTCAAGGATAATTAAAGAACAAAAAACACAAAACAAAACCCCACATCATAGTGTAACATACCTGGCACACACAGTACAGAATTTTGTTCAAGGTCTTTTGTCCAACCAGTCATCTGAATCCTGGGAAGAACAATATCCAGTTATAGCCCTTAAAGGAAAAAAACCAACAAAACGAGGTTTGTCTGAAAACAAGGTACAGACAAGCTCTTTAAGTCCTAACACACCTGACTGACAAACTTTCTGAAAACACGTATGGGAAATGTCTTTGAATAAAGCAAAGTTTTACCAACAGTACAAAACCAATTTTCTATTGTTAAGCATTAGCCCGAGTCCCCAAAAACAAGAAACAGGCCCCAAATTCTCCTTTTCTGCGAATCCCTGAAGTCTTGGGTTACACTTTCATACACAAATTCTACAATTTCCCCAAACATTAACGCTACAAACTCATTAAGAAACTGAGTAATTTGCCAAGTTTAATGCATGTTTTCACTGGTGAAACGGGACATACAGAACTTCAGTTTATATGCAAACACTGTCCTTTTCCACCATACACAATGCATACATATATATATATATGTATCCCTACATTATAAAAATAATTAATCCACTTATTAAATAGCCTTAGTAAACTGAAATTTATATTCAAGCAGCACATAAACATGACATTATATGAAGACAGTCTACCTGTAACTGCAAAGAACAGCTTTTTGGAAGTCGAGACAATTTATAAAATGTGTCCCTTCCGTATAAAAATGAGGGTTTTTTTTCATCCCATCTGCACAGTAGCAGAAAGGCAAATTCCAGTTTCAAAAAAAAAAAAAAACAAGGAAATGAACATATTAACACAAGGTATAACCATTCTTACCTAAGAAAAATAAGGCATAAACGAATCCTCTGGAAGCCAGTCAGGAAATAAGGTTCTGTTCATGAAATTCTACCTGAAAAAACAAAGTATGGAAATTTTCAGTATTTTGCTTTAGAAAAGCAGCATAAATGAGATTGCCTGAAATCTATCAGCCTTTAGGTAATTATTAAGTCGGGAAAAACTTATGATCACAGTAACTCTCCTTCAAACTGAACTCTAAAAATAAAAGTCTGAGAGGCTGCACACTGCTGGCTGAAGAAAAACCCCCTGGAGATGAGTGACTGACATACAACACGCATGACCTGTGTTTTTCATGAATAACTGCAGTCTGCTCTTCTGTCTCCCATTACTTTAATTTTGAAAGACTTAAACCTAAAATGCCAATTCAAGATTTTTTTTTACTGAGTAGTTTATCACATAATATCCTTTAGCCCTTTTACTTTTCTTTTCACATTAAAGTCTTTAGAAGTAGGCTATGCAAAATTAAATAAAACCTCTGCTGATAGCAAGATTACTTTAAAATGGCTTCTATCATCAGCTTCTCTGAATTTTAAGTCCTAAGTTACTTCATCTCTCCAAAAAACATCTCTTTTGCCCTTTAGAATACAGTTTTAAAGCCTTCAGCTTCTTTAACCTTTAATAAATCTCAAACTATGCTCTTTTAACACAACGAACACCGTATTTGCACTACCTCTAGCCAAATTTTCTTGCCTTTAACAAACCAAAGCCATATTATTTTGCTGCAATTATATTTATCACCAGCACTACTTCATACTCTACAAGTGTAGAATCATTCTGTAAATATACAATTTTATAAAACGTTTTAATGCTGGATTAGAAGATGTATATATTCAAACCCCTACACCTGAACTAAAAAAAAAACACCGCAGAACTATTAAATAAAACACATTATGAATTACAAGTAATTTATTTTCTGGACTATTACCTGCTACTTTATTTTCAGCTGTTGAAAGAAACCAGTCAAAACTATTTAAAAATTATCCTCTAATATACTTAAGCCAAATCCAGCAGACACCCACCTAAAGCTAGAACTTTCTTTAGGGCAAAGTGTGTATGCCAGAACCTGTTCTACGCTGCAGAACTGTTGCTGGGGTTATAAAACCACCATAATCCAAATCTAAAATAAAGACACCGAACACTCTGCATAAAGGTGACAGAAGTCCAATGGTTGCTAAAACTTGTATTTCTATTTCCTAAAAAAGGGCTAACTTCGATTGGTGCAATGAGAGATTATTTGCAGAGGAACTACCAAAAAATGTAGATTTACCTTCAACTGCAGTATTTAAAATCTGCACAGAGTTTTATAACCTTGCACAAGCGTATAGCATTAAAAGCCAACAAATACGGCTATACGCAACCTCCAATTATAACTAAAGTTTTTAGGATTTACCTCTTGCGTTGCTACAGAGCCATTTTATACATTTAGAATTACAATTTTACCCTTAAATTGGTAATTGCTGAACGCGAATCAACCCAAACCAAACGTCAGCCATTACATTTAAACTTGCATTTTTAGAAAGTCTTGCAATAGGTGTTGTACAACTTCTAAATTGTCAAAACATCGAAACGACGATTAAAATGTTTCATAAAGAGAAGGAACAGTGAAGTCTCTGAAAAACCTATAAACTGAATAATAAAAAACATACCTGATGCCTATTAAATGTTTTTTAAAAGCTTTCCATGTCAGACACAAACTCATCCGTATCCTTATCGTGTAATTCGTATTTAAGTAACTCTCTTTTCTATTTGTAGTGTCGTCTAAATTACAGCTGTAGTATTTTGCCAACTTTAAACTGTAGACTTGGCATGACCAAGCTTTGTTTTTCTCAAGCTTTTAAGTTTCTACATTGCCGTTTTAATTGCAAAAAAAATTTTGCACGCAATTCCTAAGAGTTTTCTTTAAAACTTCTGCACCTGAATTGCTATTTCTCCAGTGAAGTCAATTTCTCTCTATTGTTTCATAAAGTACCAATCTGTCTCATCCGCAGCCTGTTTCTCTCTTACCGGTTTACAAAGAGTTAAAAGCCAACACCCCACAAAAAAAACACTCCAAGTTTTATTTTTAAGAGAAAAGGACATGGCGTCTTTGTTCTTAGAAACTACGAAAACACATCCCCATCCGACCAGCGACGGGCAAGAAACGCTCTTTACACAGACATGGGGCTAAACATTTCAGTGATGCTGCCGTAGAGCCTTCACCTCTCCCCCCTCCCCGCACTGCTGCATTGGAGTTCCAGGCTGGTTTGCAGATCCCCCCCTTGCACGCTGCCTTGGGGGGAAACGCTCTGCAGCCGCCCCTGTGCTCGGTGCTGCCCAGGGGAGCCAAAACCCGCCACCGCTCCCCCCGGGGCTGCATCGGGGACGGGGCGTGCGGAGCCCGCCGGGCGCTGCGGGAGAGAGAAGGGAGCGCCCGCCGCC
>WBMY01015898.1:28633-71448 GCA_013397315.1 Donacobius atricapilla
TCTTCTGCGCCGGCCGGGGAGGGGAAGCGGGGGGCAGGGGGAGGCAGCGCCCCCTCCCCCTCCCGGCTCCAAGGACATTTTGTTTTTCCTCCCAAGGACAAAGGACAATGAGGAGCCCGGAGACTCCGGCACTTACCCGGCGAAGAGCAGCCCGCTGGCAGACACCCNCGGCCGCCGCCCCCTCGCAGCCCCACCTGGCCGGGCCGTCCCACCTGTGCTGCCCCGGCGCGGCTCTGACCCCGCTCGGCCTAGCGCCGCCAGACCCCCTCCACAGATCTCCTCATGCCTCCGCCCGCCTGCACTGACACACGGCGGGGTTCAGCCCCCTGAGTTGGCTGCTGGCGCCCCGCATCTCACGGCCCCGTTTGCCGCCATTCCACAAACGCCAACTCTGTCATCAGCCCTTGACATGAGCCCAGGGTCAGCTCGTCCGCCAGGGTCCCCAAGGAAGAGTGGGGGCACGACCCCCTCTATTCTGATGGGATACACACCGCTGTTGTGCCCCCTCAGCTCCCGAGCCCGGCTGGAGCAGAAAACCAGCCCAACCCAGTCACCTGCCTGTCTGCCACATCAATCCCCTGTCACTGCTGCTCAGAAACAGCACAGACACACAAACAAAAGTAGGTATCCTGCTTTTTTCAGCCAACACCACAGAAACTGTCTGGTGTGCCAGCCTCACCAGGACACTGTCTCCTGTTTTGACTACAGCCATGGAAACCACTTCAGATATCAGCAAGATGGAAAGGCATCCCTCACATTCCTGGTCACTGCCACGAATCCTGTCCCCAGCCCCAGTTATGGTGCTCCTCTGCAAGAAGCACACACAGCAAACATGACAGAACTGATGTTTATACACTTCAGCAGTCACTTTGAATGATACATGCACCTTTCATTTGCCCAGATGACACCATTAAGAGCAGAAAAAAATTGTCTAAGTCTTCCATTTTCATATTAATAAGCCTGGGTAATTATGACAGAATTAAACTAACAATACTTCAAATGATTATGGAAGGCCTCAGGATCCATTCTGGCACTTGAGATCACACAGTTGGACTTTGGCAGCTCTCTCCTGAGCTGAGTCCTGAAAAAAACACAAGGAAGTGGCCAGCTGAAAAGAATCAATCTCTATGATTTTGAGCCAAGAGATCTATTTCCTTTCAAAATACAGAGAAAAGTTGACCTCATGTATAGCATAGCAGCGGATATCTACTACTTGTAGACAGTGGGATAAGGTGTTATCATCTTCAGAAAGGGGATGGTGGTGACAGGTACCACAGCCCAGGAACCTCCAGTCAAGGAATCAGTGATGGTACAAAAGAGCTGATGCAGCTTCTCACTGAAAAGGGGCCTTTTTTTACCCTCTCACGAGAAGAATTATTGAAGTTCTGGTCTACGGAGACTATGGATAGCAGAAAGCCAATTCTGCAACTTCATTCCCATTTAGATTCCTGCGAACGCCAATCCTCCTGCTCTCAGTGGAACTGCTCACATATAACTGCACCTAAAGGTGCTTGCATGTACAGAACCCAGATACTATCCTCCTTGGAAAACCACCAGCAGTGGAAAAAGGGGGAAGGGTGAGGCAGGATCCAGATGAAAGCAGGGTGCAGCAGCAGCGCTTCTCCTTATGTCAGCATTTTCAGCTGATCCTTCATGGTGAAACTTCACAGCAAGGGCCAAGATTAGAAATTCCATGTACAATTTCCAGCCTTTCTCTTGTTTCTTCCCAAAACACAGGGACATTTCTAGAAGAATATATGCGTGATCACTTGCAATAACCACATGAAAGGGACAAAAGAGATCAGGGATTCTAGACATAATTGTGCCTTGTAAGAGTAGCATGCTTCCAGCCAGGAGAGTTTAATGATGGTAACTGAACAAGACCTAACCTGTGTGCTCAGACTGTTATCTGATTTTCTCTAACTATACCAGACTGTCTAGTGTAATAGACTCTTCCTCTTAAAAAAAAAACCAAAACCCCTATGTACATTTATAGACAAATGTTTTTGGAAGTCCCTTACTCTATTGCTGCTACGTGTAACCAAAAAATTACTCAAAGTCTAATATTTTCATTAAATAGATGCAGCACTGCTCTTTTGTTTCTTGGGCACCGAGACCTTAAGCAGCTCCAAAAAACCTTACACGAGTATCCATGACCTCCTCCGTTCCTTGGCCCTGGGCGAGTTGCATGGAGGTGAACACAGGTACAGTCCCTGTCTGCAGGGCCCGGACTCCCCTCACACAGTGTTGCTGTTCCTTACCAGGAACAGCCTGTTTGCATTCTTCTTCCTAATGAAACAGAACAAAATTCTCATTCCTACTGCCTCTGCAGTTACCCCATTATTTTCCTCTTAAATTCAGCATTTCTGCACTGCAATTTCCTCTATAAAGTTCACTCCTTCTCTTTCAGATGACACACTCTCTTCCTTTGAGTATCATTAGACCAAACACTTTCAGCCATGTTTTACAAACAACACGTCTGAAAATAATGACACAAGTTAATGTTTCCATTACTAACTTGGGAACAATTTTCTGAGATTGTGTCTGTGGCTAGAATTCCAGATGGAGGCACAGAACCTGACTTTCTGGTACTCTTATTTCCTTCTAGAACCTTTCTTCCTTCCCAAAACCCCATGTTATTATCCCTTAGGGACAACATACAAAGGCACATTATGATCCCGCAGGGCAGTGTCCCTTCCCCACTTGTCCCAACCTGCCCTCTGTACCAGAGAACACCAAAAGATTGGTGAAGCAGTTTACTCTTTGTTACACAGCGTAGCCCACAGATCATTGGAGACACAAATATAATGGAAAGGCAAATATTGAACAAAATGGTTGGGAAGGCAAATATTGGACAAAATGGTTAAATATTGTATCCACCTTTTGAAGTAGAAAACAGGAGTCTAACCAAGACTGAGAGATGTCACCAAACTTTTCTTCAACCAAAACTCTCACTTTTCAGAAGCAATCAATGCCAATTTCCTAGGCCCTAGGCCAAACAGAATAGTTTGGATTACTTGGACAGAGACTCTGCAAACTGGATATGGAATGCCCTTTGAGCACAGTGAGCTGTTTGTGGGAGGCATTTAACTTCCTGCGAACTGGGTGTTTATCGGAGTTGTCACTTTGTCCTGAAACAAGCAGGGGCTCTATTTTCAGGTTTTGTATGTAACCTGTAACATGTTGGTCAAACAAACAATCTGCTTCGCCCCGCCCCCTTCTGTTTCCTTCCTCAGTAATTCACCATTAAAACCACAGCAACTGCTCAGGTGGATACAAATTCACCTTCTAAGCATGGAACCACATTCCCTGTGGGACTGATGAAGATGATTACAGTGTGCTGTTCTCAGCTAAAGGTTTTTGCTACTGTCACAAGACAAGCAATAAACCCAGAAGCAGCAAGGATAAAACTCAGTTCTAGCAATGAACTCGTGTTGTTCATTCTGTTCCAAGTCTGGAACTGGAACTGAAATCCAGACTTTTGCTCCAGCCAGTAATGAATAATTGCAAACACATTGATACACATAAAGAGAACTTTTACCTATGCCCTTTTCGTTCCTAGGCTTTAACACCAAAAACTGAGATTATGTTAATATCGGGGCTTTATTTGCTGGCACTTTTATGGGGCTCATTTACAGAACGATGAACCTTGTGAGCAGCAAGAAAAAGATTTATTACCATGAATAATTAGAAACAAATTCTTATCAGTGTTATAAACATATAGCAAAGAAAAAAAATCTTTCAATCTAAGCCAAACCCCGGTGTTTTTCCAATTTATTGAAAATGAACCAATTTTAACCAAGATTCAGCTCTTTCTATTCCTGCTTTCAAAGAAAAGTAAGTTATTAATAAAAAGTATAAAGATGAAATGGAAGTAAGAAATGGATTCAACATATTTTGTGGGATTTAATGGTCTCTCCTAAGCAAATTTTTAACTTGTTGGTCACAAGGTATCAAAGAGTCAGTACTGTTACTGTACACAGGATCTTGTGGCCTGAGTTCAAATTTTAGATCTAAGAGCTCCTTAACAACATACACACCTCGTTGTTTCAGTTCTGCACGAGTTCCTGTATAGAATAAAGCAAGTAACAGACCAGCAACTATTGTGTAGCGAGAGGATTAATTATTATGGTTTATATTAACCCCACCACGGAATATGCACACATTTTTCTTGGGAAATCAAATCCACTCTTCTTAAGGAGGTTTGCGACTTGAAGCTCTTCACTTTTATTACAGATCATCTTCAGACTAACCCTTGTTGTCATCTTAACAGGATGCAAGAAATAGAGACCATCTCAGTCAAGGTATTTATGCTGTATTTGGTCAATGTCTAACACACAGCTATTGCCTGAAATGACAGCCTTAGAAGTATAAGAAAAGTCAGAAAGATGCAGTAGTTCTTATTTTGGTGAAATTTTATGGCAGTTTAAAACTCTACACTGTTTCAAACTTAAATGATGTGGGTGATTGGATAACAGTATGTTTAATTGCTTCTTAAAGTAAACTACTGGAGCTTGGAAAAACAAATCTGTTTCTTTAAACATCCTCCCCCCCCCTTCCTTTTAGCCTGTTTCTTGTATGCAATGTTCTGGTTTATGAAGGTCACCTTTTAGGTAACAAGGTATTCTGCTTGGCTGGGGAAACTTTTATAAGAGGACTGAGCTGTGGTAGAAAAATATTGCCCATTTTACCTATCTCTGCTAAGAACACCGGAATTTATAAAGGTGTTAACAAGGTATTACATGTCTCCTTGCATGAAAAAATTATGATGCAACTTTGCTTACTGCTGACATCACCTTTGAAAGCATATAAGAAACTAATGTGCCCCTTCCCAGGGACTGTAATGCCAGAGGTAGAGCACACCAAGGCAGGTGCGGTGACCTGAACTGCTCCGCATTGATCAAGTTCCCTGCCTGGAAACTTGCAGGACTGGAACCATACAAGGATTAGATGTGGTGATAGGGCTTAAAATCACTTTAAAAAGCAGGAGCTGCAAGCAGTGTTCTTTCCCTCACCATTCTGGCTGGAAATAAAGTCTGCAGTCACAGGAGTGTTTTGTGGTCATTGTTTTATCAAGAGTTTGTTTAAAAAAAAAACCACACCCAAAACATCGGCACAATTAAGGGAGCCTAATTCCATCTTACATTTCAAAATAGATATTGTTCTCCCATTTTTCAACATGTTATGGAATTGTTACATAAAGAGTCTGAACATTTTATAACTTTTAAGACAAATCTTTAGAATATCTGGACTTTAAATGTAGCTGCAAAATTGTATTTTTAGGAGATATAGACAATGAAATTATTTTTTTTGTAAGTTCAGGTAATTTGAAATTCTAGCATGATTACTTCCTTATGTACATTTAAAGCTCATTTTCCAAAGGCATTTACCTGACCATCCTTGAAACTTATTTCCTGCAAACAAAAGCCAGTAAAGCTTGATTGCTTAAATGTTTGAGGAATACAATCAGAAAAGGGAAAGCAGGCTTAGGAAAAATATGTGTTTACACATCAAAATCAAGGACAAAAAAAAATATTTCCAACTATAAGCTCTATTTTTTATTTTTACTCATTCTCCATTTGAGTTCTAGTGGAGACTTTGGAAAGTTATAATGGTGATTATAACAACAACTATATTTTCTTGGTAAATCTCCTTGGAGTTTTGGAGGGCAAGGGTTTCATACCGGCCTTGCAAACATGAGGAATTTCACTCAGATTGAACAAGATAAATTACAGCTACTCTAGAATGAAAAGAAAAACAGCCCAGGCCTCCAAAACCGCAAGTACAGAACTAGGATTTTTATTTCAAGCAAGTTTCAAGCCTGTTTCCATAACGATCTCCATTCTTGTCTCCAGTGTGCAGGTAGCACTGTAGGGCATTTATTGATTGCTATAAAAAGTTGACAAAATGATGCATTATTCAGTAAATTGCCACATGCAGGGAAAAGAAATGGTACCTTTTTTTCTGAAATCTCACAAGCATATACTTTTTTTATTTCATAGACAGCGTGACAAAGCACTGAATCACCCTGTTGTAATGCACTATATATATAAAAGACCCCTTATGTAGTAGCTCAAAACAAACTTCTTCATATTTGTCAATACTTGCTAGATGTGGAGTCCAATCAATTTTTGCTGTAGTGATGCACAGACACACTTGGATTAGAATGTCACCTGAACAGAAACAGCTCCTATGTCAGGCTAATGTTTCCCATGAGCTTTTATATTTTCTTCTTACAGTCAATTCATTATAAACCGGTTCCTGCCAGAGCTTTACCCAACTCAGGGAGCTCATCAGCCCAGGGACTGGAGGAGCTCCGGGCATGCCAGGCACATAAACTCCGGAATTACCGGCTTTAACAGTTGCAGACAAGAAATTTTCACGCACAAAATACTCTCCCTCTCTCACATTACGGGTGACAATCTTGTCTCAGCTGAAAACCATTCACAGTGCACTTTTCTTTTAATAGTCAAAGTTTTGTATTAGGTGGTAAGCTGTGAGAAAACGTCAGCAGCCCTAGAAAACACTGTTGGTACAAAACTGTCATAAAATTAGGTCAATGGCTTTTTGTGCAATTAAAACAGCAGAACAGAGACAAGACATCTTGGCTGAGACACGCACAGTGCTTGATCACCACCTGAAAAATCTGACGGCCACCTTTGTTGCCATTTCACCCAGAGGAAGATCCCAACAAGGTTCTATGTGCCCAAAACAAGATTTATTTTCTTCAACATTTAATCATACATCTAACCAGAATCTATCACTTCTCTCTACAAATGTGTCTTAAGCCTAGAAACATTTACTTCAATGACAAAAGCAGAGATTTAGATCTCTTCTCCATACTCCAAACACATGGGACTTAAGTTCTGTGCCTGTGCCTTTAATTCAGAGCTGTGTAATTGCATTTAGGCCAGTGGAACCACTCCAGTTTTTTCTTGGTGTCTAAACCGAATGTTATCCTAAGGATTTGGAAGCACGTGAAGTGAATTTAGGGATGAACATGTATGGCAGTACTTGGAAAATGCAACTGAAATGAACTAATCCAGTCTGTAGAAGGGAAAGAAAACCTGAAGCAGAGGTCTAAATCTCAAGAGTAAGAGCAAGTACGTTGTAGCTTTGCACATACAGATATAATTGCATCACCATTGCTTTCGTTCTCCCCAACACTTCTTTTTCTTTCATATTTTTATTAATAATGGCAAAAGAAAGAATATAAATTGTGCTAGGTACTTCATCTCTTACTCCTCTCTTTCAGTACACCTTTTAAACCTTTCCATAAAACAGAATATTGCCTATGAAGAGACCAAACATTAGACAGAAGTAGAAGCAAATGCTTTTAATTGAGAAACTATCTCAGATTTTCTTGTAACAAGCCACACATGCTACTGGTATTAAACAGTACATTTGAATACTGTAGCCTAGGGTGTAAGACAACGGAAGCCATAGAGTGCTTCATGGAAAAAAATGTGCAGGAAGAATAAGTTCGTACGTGTAGGAGATGCAGGCAAATGCTTGAATAATTTACCGTTGTAACATGCATGAAAATGAAACACTGTGACTTTAATAACTAGGTTTTTTCTCCCCACTTAAACTCCAATGATTAGGCTATTGTGCTCCAGGCTAGCATATCAGGTCCTGATAATGAACATTCAGGCACAGGACTTTTGCTGTACTAACGAAAACTGTTCTGCTCAAAAGATTAATAAAGGATTATCTTCTTGTATATACATATATATATGTATATATATATATACTGAACAGAATGAAAATTGTAACCAAAATTGGAATGTTGAAGTCTACTCAAGTGCTGTTAATAACGTGGAACTAAGTTCAGGAGAAAACATAACCTAATTAAGAGGTTCCAAAAGGCACATTAGTATATGCTGGAAAAGTGATTTTTATATATGGAAACTATTTTATGCTTTGTATTATCATTATAATGCACGGTCTTAGACAAAAGAACCAAGGATATGCATCAATGTCACACTACAGCTCTTCACTACATTTATTGCTGGTGATCGGTGCACTGCACCCAGGTTATGTTTGGACTACAGATGGAATGTAACCTTAGCAAAGTAAAAAAGGGCAATCAAGAAAATAATGGTCATGAGGTGGCAAAGAGGCTCTTCTGTAATAAAGGAATCAGCATCTCGAAGGAATCTTTGCAAGTGACAAGCTTGAAAAGGAACCTTTAGACCCAGAGCGAGAAGATCAAAGACGTCGCAAAATTCAGCTGCACGTAACGTGGAGGAGTCTCAAATATGACTAATACTCCTTGCAAACCTAGCTGGGATTTGAATACTGTGGCTGGAAGTTTTCAAGTCTTTTGTGAGCAGCTGAAATAACGACGGCTGCTTTCATTGGAGTCAGCAGCCCCACACCCAAGTGTGCTGCACTGCTGCAGCATTCCCAATCCCACATCATATTCCTGCAGAGGCTGCAACATTTCCAAGCTACACATTACGGACAGGTCAGCTGGCAAGGAGATGCTCATTGATGGGTCAGCGAGGAAATTGAACAGAGACCCTCTGCACTCATTTTGTACTTCTTTTAGCAGTTGTACTGATTCATCTCTGTAATGTGCAGCCTTCCCCCAAGTGCAGAACCTCTAGAACAGAAATTTGTTCAAACTGAACATCAGATCAAAAGCTCCAGGCCTTTAACAGCACAATTTCATGAGCTCTGCCTCCTTAAGAAGCCAGGAAAAAAAAATACAGCTACATGAAAAATAAATGAGCAGCTATTCCTGACTCTGAAACCAGAAAATAATGACATGAAACCAAAATCAAATGCAGCACTATCAGATGTATTCCCAAATGCCAGCATTAATTCTCCCTCTTCCAGCTCCCAGAGACTTGTTAAACAAATGAGCCTTATAATGCATTTTGCAAGTGAAAGGTCCCAGCGTGGTAAAAAGTCAACTCCCATAGCAAAGGCCCTTAATGAAAATGCTGCAGCTTACTCCAGTTCTGCACTGAAGGGCATCAGCCTGAGCTCGCTCCTGCCACGATTCCTATTTTCTCCTTTGATCAAAACAGCAGTTCTGCAGCACTAGCAATAGTCTGGGCTTTCAGATCAAAACTAGTATCTCAGTACCTGGAAGTCAAGTCAGCTCGTGTAAATCACAGAAGGCCGGTTTCGTGTGTGCACAGACCAGTCAGACCTTTTTTTGTAGCAGAAAAAAAATCCTTTATTTTAAAACATCCCTGATGTACATTTTCCCTGCACACCTGGGCTCGGTGTGTAGCCACACTGTCATCCTGCTTATCCTCCCTACACCCTTCGTGGCATTTTCGGAACCATGTACACCCCTAAGATTTTTTTTGTCTCCTAGAAAGAGCTGATTTTACTTGCACACTGTGATACCCTCAGGAGAACTTTCCCTCTTTTCCCTGATTTTCCCGCTTGTCATTACTATTTTCCTTCAAGTTTTAAAAAACGCAAGCCTTTGGACTGAACGAAAGTGAAGGCGGAATGAGGAAGCCTCTTGCTTCAAACCAAGGAGAAAAACCTTAAAACCCAAAGTGCACGAACACAACATGTCTCCTCCCGCTGCTTTAATGCCGCCTCACGAAATGGCGCCTGCCTCTGCAGACAGCTGCCTCAAAACGCCCACGGCTCCTCGGGAAAACAGAAACGCAACTTCTCTTTTTGTTTGTTTTTTGTTGGGGTTTTTTTTTTTTTTTCCCCGCAAAGCTTTTATTCTTCTCTCTTCCCATTCAGCCCCTCGGTCCGTCCCGAGGGCACTCGGCAAAGCCGAAACCGGACGGGGAGAGCTCTCCTCCATAGCACGGCCTTTCCCCTCGGCTGTGGGAGCCCCCCGGGGCCGCTCCCCGTGCGGGCGCGGGTGTGTGGGGCTGCGGGCTCCAGCCCCCGCACACTGGAAATAAATGTGCCGATTCGGCCGCTATCGCCACGATCTTGCCTTTCCAGAATTGTCTCTCTCCGCTTCCCAAATATAAAAGGACTTTTTGTGCTGAACACGGAGCGGGAGCGGGCTCGGCGCAGGGCGCCATGTGGTATTTGGTTTCTCTACAGTACATGTTTTTATAATGAAGGGGGAAGGGAAGGAAGGGAGCTGCTCCTACCAGCATGCCAATAATCTGTTGCAAAGGGCTGGAGCGCTCGGAGCCAATTAGTGCTCCAGTTAACCATTTAACTGCGGAAACAAAGCCAGTCCCGGGCTCGCCGTCCGCGGGACTCGAGACAGACAAGACGGTGCGGGCTCCCAGGGCATCCTGTTCGTCCAGATTTTCTCATCGATGTATTTTTTTCCTTTACTTTAGCAGTGAATACATTCGATAGACAAACTGACCACTGAAGCTCCCTTAGATCACAGCATGCAAAGGTGGGACAGCTATACCCTGCACACGTACACCACACAGTTTTAATAGAAGCTGGAAGTGTTTCAGGATCAGGGCTAGCCTGCGGTGGAGGATAAAAGCCACCCACAGGAGGTGCATTTCCGATACGGATATCAGCTCCCTGCCACAGGAACAGCAAATCCACGCTGTCCATGGCGGGCTGGGAAGGGTCAGAGCGCTGCTCTGCCAAAGAACGGATGTGTCACTGCAACATCTCCCAGCAAGGCTGCTGTGGGTGGAAAAACACCGCAATGTGGGACAAGCTCTAGGAAAGCAATGGCGGGGTCTGTCTCCCTCTAAATGTGATGTCTCCATCATCCAGACAGCACTACCCTGCACCAGTCTTGTTATTTCAACCCCTAAACTACATCAGAACAAGACGGAAAAAAAAATATCTTTTTAATATTCTGCAGTATAATTGTCATTAGCCTTTAAAACCTGAGACAGGCCAGCTCGTGGCTGCTTGTGTGCCACTGAAGAAGCCCAGGAAGAAAATGCACAGGGAATTCTCAGCCTTGCTCTTTTTCTCTGGGGGCAAGTCTGAACGAGTCTGAAGACAGCACAGACGAATTAGGCCTAGTGCACAGCAACAGTAACCTGCTCCCGCTCTACCCAGCAGGTCAGCAAACCTATTTTTGTCCTCCTTTTTTATCCCATGACGTACCAGCGAATATTGGATCAGACTCCCAGGGATGCCAGGAGGACCAGCAGAGTTTGTGCAGCTCAATGAAGTGCCCAGGGTGCCAAACACAGACTCTGCACCCCAGCTCAGCAGCCCTGGCAAGAAGCAGACTTTACTTGCTTGCGAGGGGCCGCAGCAGCATTGCAGGTCTGCTCCCACCCCAAGCAAGCTCTGCATTATTTGAATATGAAAGGCATATTCAAACATCACTATCTTCCCTAAAAGGTGAAGTCAAATTTCCCTAGTCGCCATGGAGAAAGTCCAGTGCCTGTGAAAGTTGCAGGTTGCCCTGTCTGAAGTGCTGTACAAAGGCTGACACTGTAACACATCTCACTTTTAAGCTCTAGGAAGGATTCTGACTAAAGTATAACTTTACATTCAAATTAAAAACACGGAGGACCAGAGGAGAAAACATATGGGTAAGAAACTAGCAGATTATTGAGGCATGTGAGCCGTCAGAGTATAGGCAATACAAAAGCTCTCTTGTTCCTACTGCCTCCCACAGCTGCATTCACTAAATATATCCTGGCTGAGAGCTGCATTTCTCCACCCCTTCCTCAGCCCAATCGCGTTTGCACAACCACCCAGATCCCTTGGGACTGGCAGTGAGGCAGCAGCGAAGCCCTAGTTACAGACGGCATGAAGGACATGAGTGACTAATGATGTCTGCAACAGGGTGAAATTGTTACATCCACCCACACCTTTTTTGGAGAGGGAGTCCATGCAGCTGATCCTTATTTAACTTAAATCCATGGTGGTTTGTTCTCTATAAGGATACTCGCCATTTGTAGGACATAATCAGTTATTGGAAGTTATTCCCAAGATGATTTTCAGTAGTTTATGGGGACAAAAAAGAAACCCAAAACAACTGAAGAAGAGCCACCTCTATAAAAAAGGATTCACTGAATCCACCTCCTGGCAGATGTGGAGGAGAGCAATGATCTTGGGGACTGGGTGTCCCCCAGAGAGTTTTACCCAGTTTTACCTTCCATCAAGTCTCTGTGGTATATTGATTGAACATACACATACATTTGGGGAAAAGACATGACTGAATTTCCACAGGACCGAGGTGCTCCCCCCACGACCTTCATTCTGCTTCTCACATATCTTCCATCTGCACTTTGCATCCTTTACCCTCAAGGACACATCCTTTGGCCCGACACAACAGGACTTTGGTCCCAACTGCAGCCTTGAGACACTGCTGCAGTCACAGCAACAGAGGGAAGAGCTGCCCCTTCTCATACAGCGAATTCTATAGTAGATCAAATTGTGGCAGAAAAAAAAGAGTCATATTGGTGTCTTTCCTCACTTCCCGACTGTGAACCAGCAGGGATTTTGACCCTCCTGGTCTCTGCTTCTTCCTTTCCTCACAGTTCCCCGTTTCTTCAACACCTCCAGTTCCACTAGCAGCACAGCAAATTTGACAGAATCTAGTCAATTTTTCAAGCTGTCTCATTTTAAGAAGTCAGTGGGAGCACACTATCTTGCAATCAAGCCTCACAGGAGGGAGAATTAAATATCTCACGCACGACCTTAATCCGTAGGATTTTGCAGATAGTTTCTCATGTAATCTCAATACCCCAAGCTTATTACGCATTCAAAACGTATCTGTAGCCCCGGAACATTTTGCAACAAAAGGAATTCAAATTCATTTTGATATAATTATGCAGTCACACTAGTCACATGCTTGCTGTGGAATAAATATAAATACTGGGCTTTTGGGAATAACTTGCAGACTTACAGTGTAAAAAAAAAAAATCCAAGAATGAAACCATCTATTATATATGGAAAAAAAATCAGGTTTAGATGTCAAATTGCAGTAGAGGAAATTGGCACAATTATGTATAAAGTCTTTTATAGATTTTTTTTTCAATCTGCAAAACATAAAAGAAAGAACTGAAACAGATACTTAAGCATTTCCATAAAGTAAGGACTTCATTTTCTAAAGTAGGAATATCATTTAAGGCATTAAAAAACCTTTGAAATCAGATAATTCATTTGCAAAATGGCCACAGGTCCCTAAGCTTAAATCGCTGAAAGCTAGAAAAGTTAGAAAACTGTGCTCTGGGTTTTGTGTCTTTCTAGCACATTTTTTCTTTCTCTGCTTTTCTTGCCTTCCTGAAACAATATTACCTGAAAGACTGTTCTAATTTTGTCACTGAAAATTGCCTCTTTTAATTAGGGCCATTGCTGTTCAAGAGCCACATCCCGCTGCACTGGTGGTGCTGGAAACCAGCGTCGCTCACTGGGGGCTGGCTGGGGGTTTTCCTGCTCTGATCTCCTAAGGGCCACAGCATCCTCTGGATTTTGGACCACACGTGGGAAGATGTAGTCCCATGCCTGTGCTTTTAAGAAGGGAATACAAAACGTGAAACCAGATGTTAAACCTGAGCCCCAGAGAAGCCACAGGAGCGTGAGTTACTTTCAACAGCACTGCAGCTCTAAAAGCAAACAAAGGCATAAGGGGTTGGGATGCAAGGTTTCACTCCTCAAAGAAGGCAGTGACTCCTCCACATTCCTAACTGCACAAACAAGGGAGGCAAACCCTCCTCTGGCAGTTAGGATTCTCCACATTTTCCTGTGTGGAGCAAATCCCAAGCAAAGGCGGCTGTGGTGGCGTGTTATAGCAGACAGGGCAGATGTATTTTGGAAAGGGACCCTCTTTTGCACACCTCTCTGTTTATATGCCTTCTTAAAAAAAATAATTCCCAAGTACTGCTTTGCCACTCCTGAAAACACACTGAAAAGGAAAAGGGCTACTACTAACAACCGGTTTTTAAGAGTCAAACCCATCTTTTCTTAGATATGTTTTTTTAATACTAAGAGGCAGTGGTTTACTTTAAAAAAATCCAAACAAACAAAGACCAATCCAAGGACATATAAAGCAAGTCCAAGAATTCACTGAGGAGCGAGCCAAGCTGTGTGTAACGTGGATAAGGTGCTGTTTCTAACCATCAAGTTACCCATATGGTAAAATTTAACCTAGGGATGTGGAAACTCACCCTCCCAAACGTCTGCTCAGTCGTTCCCATCAGACAAGGCACACTTCACTGGTGGAGGACAAGCATATTCCAGGTGATGGATGGCATGTAGCCAAGCTGCTAAACATGCCCTGCTCCACCCTTCCTGCATGGCTCTCCCGGAGGTGGGGAATGCTGTGCAGGTCCCCAGATGGTCGGGGCATCAATCGAGCTGCTGGGTTGTAGCAACAGAGCCCTCAGCGGCAGGGATGAGGAGGAGGTGGTGGAAAGGCTGGGTGGGAGGAAAGAGGACCAAAAAGGAGCACAGAAAGCAGAGAACGTTGCTGATTTGAGAGAGAAACTGCAGGAAACCAGCATCTCTTAACTGTAAACCTCAGAGAGGTTGTGGTTAGGAGACACGTGTCAGGGTTACAGGCTGCAGGGAGGGCTATGTCTGTGCCCAGGAGAGATGCCTCAAAGCCGTGACCCAAGTGGAGCTCCCCAGGGAGTGAGACTGGGTAGGTGGTCCCCTGTGTAGCTGTGCCAGGGCTCTGTTGGGTGAGGTTTGTTCATCTGTGCAATGCAGGATGCCAGAACGCTAGCACAGAATTCCCCTCTAGCTGCACACTCCATTGAAGGAGAATTAAGGCTGATGCTCAGTGTGTTCCACTTTATACCAAATATTTTAATTCTCAGGTTTCCAGTGGTAGACAGACACACCAAAATCATCTTAATTCTTTCCTCCTGGGGAGCAAGTCCTGAGGGTTCCTGGAGCTGCTGCAGAAGGGAGGTGGCAGCATTACCTAAGTGGAGGGGACTTGTGGGGTGGCACACTTGTTCGTGTGACCACTACCAGTGTAGTTTGTCTGCTGATGCTGGGAGAGACCTTGGCAGCATGGGCTGCCAGCAGGAACACAGAACTCTTGTTAATTACAATTATCAAGCCTCAAACAGATAAAATAAGCTGTCCTGGAGCTGAAGCCATGCTCGAAACATCATGGAAATGCCTGTTGCACTGACGCTGCTGCCATACTTAAAGCTGAGCCCCAGCAAGCAGGGACAGCACATAGACCTGTTCCTCCTGCTGCTGCAGATTCTACTGGCGGCATTAGACATATTTTAGGCATTTCGGACTACTCTCCTGTCAGGACTACAAAGCTTACATTAAAAAAAAAAAAAACACAACCAAAAAAAACCACCCACCACCACCAAAAAAAAGCCACCAAAAACAACAAAAAAAACCCTGCTTATCAAGTTGCAGAACAACGGTGATCCGTCTGGTCTATCAGATGGAAAGAACAAGAGCAGGGGAGGATTTTGCCGACAGCACTTCTAGCTTGTTTAAGTGACTGTTATGATCAGAGCAACAGCAAATATCACGAGCTCATTACAAGATATTTCCTTGTGCAAAGCAAGAGAAACCGCCACAAGAGATGGACTCCACACGTGTAATAATAATAATAATAATTATTATTATTATTGGAAGTTATTCCCATCTGATGATTTTCAGTAGTTTATTATTATTATTATTACTACTACTACTACTGAGCATTTTGGCTGGCTCGTGCTGTTTGGACAGCCCAGTTCTGCCAGGCTGCTTGAGAAAAGCAGCATTTGCCCGCAGCTTCCGGCATGAAAACAGAGCTCCCATCCCTTCTCGGGAACAAAGGTGCTTCCCGGGAGCCTGGCGTGCTGCCGGCAATGCCGAGCGCGTAGCCAGGCAACGGCAGCCGGACCGGGGCTGGCGCCTCACCCGCCATGCTCCAGCCTCCACAAACAATTCTTGCCACGTAGGCAGGACCGTGCAGGGTAATGGAAAAGTACTGCGGGCTTTTTCTTAAAGGGCGAGCACCGCCGCTGGCGGGGAAGGCTGCTCCGCATCCCGCTCGGGGGGGTCAGCCTGTGTTTCCTGCGGTGCGTCACCGCGCCCGGCCATTCATACACTGAAATATTTGCGTGCTGTTCCAGCCGGCTGCGGGCATCAGGAGCGTAAAGCAGCGAGCCGAGCCGAGAGGGAAGGGGGAGCAGATCGGCCGCGGCTGAACCACCGAGGGCTGCCGCTCTGGAGCTGCTCTCGACGCGGCTCGGACGCGGCAGCCTTAGCGCGGCGCGGTTCGTGCGGGCTGATGCTAAAATCACCCTCCTGCGCTTGGCCGGCGCAGTGTTTTAACAACTGCCTGGCACAGTCCTGCCTGCAAGGCTGCAGGAAGAAAGAAAAAAAATACCCTTAAAGAAATAGCAAACTTTGGCTGTGGTTAAGCTGCTACCAGGACAACAGCAATTAAAAAAAAAAAAATGAAGCGCCATGTTTATCTCCATTTCTGGTGTAAAAGAGATTTTTGTTAATAAGGCAGCATTGTGCTTACCTAGCTTTTAATACCAAGCCAAAAAGCCTCAGAAATAGCTACAGGAGCACCAAACAGCCAGTTCGAGCCACCGCACCTCTGAAAATCAGAGCTATGTGCAGACTTAGTGGTTGGGCAGGGCAGATCTGTCCCTGGAGCTGCTCAGCAAGACAGCACAGCACCAAACAGTGCTCTTCCCAGTAGCTCCTGTATCCCTTACAGGTTTCATTTTGTCTCCTGCAGGAGCAGACCACGCTGCCTGTTCTTGGGGATACCTATGGGGAACTGTGTCCAGCCTGCAGCAAAAAGAGCAACACAGACCTACTGCTCTTGCTTTTACCTTTTTGCTCACTGCATGCAGCTGCTGGTGGCCCTGGTGTGGCTCAGGATCACAGAAGTTGCATGCCAGACTGGTGCTAGGTCAGCTCCTGCAGCAACAGCGCTTTTGTTCTTCCCTATCTTCATGTGTCAACTTGCCTGTTTTTCCTCAGATAAGCAATGGCTAAAGCCTTAACCCAAATCTTTTTTACTCTGTTGTAGCCAGCAAATGAAAACAAAGCCCCTGCACCAAGTTAGGGGACTCCTTTGTAATAGAAACTTCTTCCTCTCTCTTAAATAGAAACCTTTGTTGTGAAGCTGTTTTCATTGCAAGCTCCACAGGGAAATTCATTATATTTAATAGAGGTTGACCTCATTTTGTAGTCCTCGATATTAAACGGTATAAGAGGGAAATGTAATTAGAAGCAGAGAGTTCTCAACAAAGATACACAGTACTTGTTGCTGTTTCTGTCTTACCTTAGGATTAATTCAACACGGTTCGGAAAGAGTAACTTGAAACAGCGTTTGGCAGATAAGCGAATTCAAAGTAAAATGCAAAGATCTGGTTTCCAAGAAGCTTTTTACAAGCTGTACGGAGAAGTGAAATAAAACCCTCCAGCAGCACACAAGGCTTCCTGCAGAGCCTCCCTGGAATAGCTGCAAACCTGCATTTCGGTGAAAGCTAATCTTGGTCGGAGGCTGGGGTTACATAAAGACATCTTGTATAAAGGCACAGAGGACCCATGGTCAGGCACGGACCTGCTCGTGTGGCAGCCTCTACTTGGCTGGAGGGAATTGAGGGAATTTTCTACTGCATTTCCAAGGCTGTGCTCTGAAACAAAGAAAGCAAAAGGGGTTTCATCTCAGTCAACACAGACAAGGGAGGGAATGCAAAGATGCCCCAGCTTTGTTAGATTTGCTAATGCAACCTGGGTTTCCACACAGCATACACTGTTGTCACAGCATAATGGGTAAACTCAGCACTGGCCACCACTAAAACATATTTTCCACAGAAAGGGAGGGCAAGGCAGTGAAGGATGTGCTGCACCGTGCCATGGCCTCGCTAGGCACAACCCTGTCTTGGGGCTCCTCACCTTAAGGTGGATTGAGTTTAAAACGTCTCTTCACAGCCTGCTTTTCAAGTAACCCCATCACTTTTCCACACTATAGAAGTTTGCTTGAAATACATATTTCCAATTCATTTCCCAGCTCTTGTGGTAGCCCCACTGCTCTCTCACCTCCTGAACATCCCTTGCATTCCCAGTGCTCTGAGTCCTGCTGGTAAGGAGTCACCTCCCTTCTGAAACACTCATTATGTAAAAAGAACAATTTATTGTTGAAAGGTCCAGGCTCCCTTAAATTTCCCTTTATATTTGGTGGTTTGAATGAGTGTTTCTTCTTCCGCAACCCTGAGAACTTCCTGATTTCTGCACAGTTCTCCCCTCTGCAAACAACTGACTGCTTTAAACTCATCATTTTTGACTTGCTTTCCTGAAAAATCAGATAAATGGTGGCATCCCCAGGTGAAGCATTTTCACATGGTGTTAAACAGCAGCTTTTTTTCTGTAGCCCAATTCTCCTGGGTCTGTGCTGTATGGAGCAGGGTGGTTGCTGCCCACACCTGCAGTGGGTTTGTTCTGCCCTGTGGTTTGTGGCACAACATGCATTCCAGCGGGAGGAAAGAGAAATGCAACTCCAAAAACATCACCAGAAACTCCCCAAAGCCCACAGCATGGTGGCTTAAAGCGCCCAGCCTTTGTTCCTCCTCCCTGGGAACAGATTTCCACTCCACGCAAGCAAAAGGGATCACAGTCATGAAAAATATATGAGGAAGCCAAGAGTGGAAGCACAGCAGCCTGGGACAGTCCTGGATGGGTGGGCTGTGGGGCTGGGAGGACATTTGGTGGCCAGCAGATCTCCTTGGGGACAAAAGGGCACAGCATAGATGAGACACCTTTACCCTTGCACCCTACTTGGCCTCCGCCCTCAGCAAGGCCAGGGCTATTCCAGTTTAACTGGTTTTTCCTGCCTCCTTTTTTAGATGTGGAGTGTTATTAAATCACACCCAACAATTCCCACCACACCTCAAGCAATTAACCCTATCCCATGGCAGCACTGGCTGGAGAAGCCCTGGACAATGTCCTGGGACTCTCATAAAGCTGAGAGCAATTTTGCCACCCGTTCACCGTGAAGAAGGTTGGGCGTTTTGCGTTTATCTTTGGAGCAGTAAGTTATTTTCAAAGAGCCTTTCTGTCAGGCTTAGCCGTGTATGAGCTGCCAAGTGAGCTCCTCCAGCTCTGTGGGCACCATTAGCAGGGCTGCCCTGTGCTGAAGTGATGTCAGCACTTCCATTACAGCACCTTTCCCCTCCTCCAGCCCCCTTATAAGTGGGACATAAAAATCCAGTTCTGGCAGAAACACTCGAGCCAACAAGGAAAGCCAGTCACCACCTTAACCTGAATCCTTGCTAAACTTATCTGGCTGGGTGGAGAAAGCAGGGATTTGAAATTTATTTTCTCCCTCCCACGCCTAAATCATGAATTTTAAAGTCCAGCTGTATTGCACTCAAATTACTCATGGAGAATTTTTTTAGGTTGGGGTTTTTTTTTTTGTAATTTACCCGTGGTAAATGGAGAAGTGATCCTTTCCCTCCTCCGCCTCTTTGAAAGCCAAACACTTGATTAAAAGTTTCCATTGTCAGTCCCACTAATGAAGGCCAGAGTTAATAGTAATTTTAATTGGGCACGAATCCATTGTAGTGTTAAGGGAAGAGACGGATGTCCTTCTCGCCACCCTTGGTGACACACAGCCACCCAGGGTGCCGGGCAGGAATTAATTTTGCTGACGACTCACCAGGAGCTTCCAGCCAGCTCAGCCCTGGCTGAAACCACCCAACAGCGGAGCAGGGGCTCTGCAGATGGGGCTGGAGGGGGAAGCAGAAATGCTCATGGAACGTGTTTTTCAATAGCTGGCTTCTAAATCAGCCTCTGCTCAAAGATAAAGCAGCCCCTTCTCTTGTGGAGACGCTATCGAGTGGCCGTGCCATCAGCCAGACTGATGGATTTATCCAGGCACAAACTCCATCTTTTTCCTTTTTTCTTGACTTTTCAGCTGGATCAGCGCCATGAGCACAAGAGCCAGCACACAGAGTGGGGATAGGGGACTGAGACAGAGGAGTGCAAGATGCCTGCAGCCAGCAGCACCAAGGACTTGGGGAAGTTTGTCTCTCTGAATCCAGCCCGCAGCACACAGCGTGTGCACCATGAAATCAGCAGGCAAAGAGAGAGAGCCCATGGCCTTCTCTGCATTGCCACCACAGATGTTAGAGGAACTGCAGGAAGACAAACTGTAAGAGGGAGCCTACCAACTCTTTCACTCTTACAAAGAAGTTACCCCACTTCTGGTTTCAATATTTACACATTTTCTAAGCTCAGCATGTATTCCTGTGTTACCCCAGCAAAGGCAAAGCCTGGAAACAGGTCCAGCTCCAGCCAACAGGAGCTTGTTCTAGTGTGACGACATCTGCAGCTCCAGACTTGCTGAGGATGTTTGGGAGATGCAGAAGGCAGAGGTTCTGTGGAGTCAGGCGAGACAGCAGCCAGTCCAGCCCAGCCCTGCCATCCTGCTTTCCTGGACAGGAAATGCTGCACGTTCTGGCAGTGCCTGCTACAACACTTTAAGCTCCAGTGCCACATCCAACTGCCCCTGAAAGACGTGTTTTAGAACTGAAGTTTCTGTGTGTCTCCTGAAAACTCCTTCTCCCCGTTGACCCCCCGAGAGTTTCAGGCGGGGTGGGAGGCCTGTGAGCGTGGCCATCTGCCATCCTGCTCGCCGGCAGCTGGCTTCCAGCCCTGCATGTCATCACACCGCACACTCGCTGCTTGCTGCGGGGAGGGATTCTTTTCCGCGGTGGAGTCTAGTAATACAGGACACAGATTTACAGGAAATGAGGCTTTAACTTCCTGCTCGTGGAGAATCACGTCCCGTTTGTCTGATTAGTTCTGGAGGAATATGCGAACGGGTGCACATTCCACTGCAGGACACACATAATGCCAAACTAGCACCCCTGGGAACACTTGAAAGGAGAAACTGGAATTTTGGCTGCTGTGCTCCGCCTCAAGGCCCCAGCAGGCTGGGTCAAACACCAGTACCCCAGCCGTACCCTGCTGTCAGCACGGCTGTGCTGGTCAATGCCAGCACCACGCCTTGTCCTTTCGCCCCAGGAGCTGCAGTTTTCCCTGTGCCACCCGCTGCAGTGCACGGGCCCTTTGGCAAAGCTTTGCTATGGCTTGCGCCGAGCTAAAATTCCAGCTCCCCAGGAAAGAATGACACATTATCCCAAGTAAACAAAAGCTTTTTCATGGAGAAATGAATGTCAATACCAAAGGTGGGTGAGAGATTAAAGTAGTGCTCAGAGGACGCTGGGTTTCCCTGGGGAGTTTGATTTCACCTGTGATCCTGTGTGTTGGCTCAGCACTGGAATTTATTCCTGTTAAATATGTACCTAATGAAACCAGTGACCTCCTGGGAGAGTTACATCAGTTTTCATCTCAGCTGTTGCAGCTTCAGTTCGAGTTTCCATTAAAGAACTGGTTAATATGTGGCCCACTGGTCCCATTTCCTTCTAGCTGGGTCTGGGATTGCTCCAGCCCCTAAACCTTTACCTGCTGCAGGCTGGGGGGATTAGCACAGGCAGGTCAACAACTCAATCCTGTTGTCACTGTGGACTGCTGAAGCCCCCTGTGTGCCTCATGGAACTAACTCTGAAATACAGAAAGATTAAATCAGTCCTGAAATGCCATTTCTCTGCCATGAACTTTGTGCCCAAAACTGAGAGGTGAATATGGCTCTGCTACGCTGAGAAACAAAACAAACACTATGGTTTTCCCCATCTTTTTATGAGATTGAAATGTAAATCATGGCTTTAGAGTATGTATTGTAGGCTTTCTTCTTTACTTTTAAAATATTTTATCCGTGAATATTCTGTTTCAGCAGTCAGGCATGAGCTCACTCCAAAGACTGTTGCAATTGCAGGTTGTTGCAATTTTAGTTAAGCAGTCATTTGGATTGTGCAATTTCCTAGTGTTTGAGAATATCCCAACAGAGAAGAAACAAGAGAAAATGAAAAATGTTGGTTTTTTAATCAAATCAATACCCATAGACTTAAATTTCTCCTGTTCTGAGCCAAGGATAAGGATTTTTTTTTCAAGGATTTTCTCCTTAAGAAGGAGAGTAAAAGGAAGATCTCCTTGTCTGGCAATGTTTTCTGTCCAGCACCAACCATAACAGGACACAAACATCTGGTATATAGGGAGAGGTCAGACCTGAAACCCAGCCAAAACCAACACAGTGAGTGAAAAGGAAATACATCTTTGCCATGTACTGCTTTGTCCACAGCAGTAAATTGGAAATGAGATTTTACTATTGCTGAGAAAAAAAAACCTACAAGAAAAATAAAGTGATGAAAGGGCTGCTAAAATCAGCCTTATTCAGTTCTCCTTAACAGCCAGGAGAATTGAACTACAGCAGATATTAAAATTAAATATTCAGGATGAAATAAAGAAAAAAATATGAGCAAAAATACAACTAAGCTGCCACAGATCCATTTGGGGATCCCAGAGGACAAAGGTAGGAGAGCCCTATTTTTCCACCCAGCAGGAGCAGGGTGAAATCCTTAAATCTGGGGCCTGCTACAACAAACCCTAATCAATTTTAACATCCCTAAATCAAGCCCTAATCCACTCTAATGACTGTAAATGAAACCCTAATCCATTTTAACACTCTGCCAGTTGCATGGCATTGCCCTTATCAGTCACTGGAGCTAAATCCGACCCACACCCATTCCCAGCAAAGCACAGCCAAGGGAGCACATTGGGGGGAGTGATAAAAAGGCTCCTCTCTGGAATTTATGGAGAGCAGCTCTGCCGAGAAGGGTTTGGGGGTGCTGCTGGCAGTGAGATTGGACATGAGAGGCTGGACATGTCCCAGCCATGTGTGCTGGCAGCTCACAAAGCCAAACATATCTTTGCGTCCAGAGGAGCGTGGGCAGCAAGGCAAGGGAGGGGATTCTGCCCCTCTGCTCCCCCCCAGGTGAAACCCCACCTGCAGAGCTGCCTCCAGCTCTGGGGGCCCAGCACAGGAAGGACGTGGAAGCGACAGAGATGCTGACAGGGCCGAAGTCCCTCTGCTCTGGTGACAGGGAGAGGGAGTTGAGGATGTTCAGCCTGGAGGAGGCTTCAGGGAGACCTTAGAGCCCCCTTCCAGTACCTAAAGAGGCTCACAAGAAAGAGGGGAACCAACCCTTTAGCAGGGCCTGTAGGGATAGGACAAGGGGAATGGTTTTCAACTGTAGGAAGGTCGATTTACATTAGATATAAGGAAGGGGGTTTTTATAACGAGGGTAGAGAAACTGGCACAGGTTACCCGTAGAGGTGGTGCATTCCCCATCCCTGGAAACATTAAAGGCCAGGTTGGATGGGGTTTGGAGCAATCTGGTGTAGCGGAAGGTGTCCCAGCCCGTGAAAGCTTCCTTCCAACGCCAACCATCCGTGATTCTGTGGCTCAGAGCCGCGGCATTCCCGGGATGCGGCGCCTCTCCCTCTCTCCCTCTGCGGTCCCGCTGGAGCCGGCTGCTGCTGCCCCCGCGCGGCGCCACCGGGCCGGGGCCGCGGGGAGCAGAACGGGGCATCCCGGCCCCCTCCGGGACCGCGGAGAGCAGAACCGGGCATCCCGGCCCCCTCCGGGACCGCCAGGGCTGGGGAGAGCAGAACCGGGCATCCCGGCCCCCTCCGGGACCGCCAGGGCTGGGGAGAGCAGAGCGGGGCATCCCGGCCCCCTCCGGGACCGCGGGGAGCAGAACCGGGCATCCCGGCCCCCTCCGGGACCGCCAGGGCCGCGCCCAGAGCCCGCCTGAAAGCTGTGTCTGTAAGCTCCGGCCCCGGGGAGCTCAAGGGCGTATGATCTATCCATCGATCTANCAACAATACTTTTGTCTGATCTAATTTTTTTTATTTTTTAATAGGAATTTTGGTATCACTGTGGCTCTGGCTTGCACAGCTTGTAGCATTGTGTAAACTTGTTGAAATGAGGGAAATTTTCTCACCTGCAGCTCCTTAAGGGATGTGACAAGTGTGCTCTCCCTCAAAGGATGCCAAGCTCCTCCAAAAGCTGTTGTGTTTAAGTGGGTGTGTTATTTCTTCTTGGACCAAATGAACGCACACCCCACATGGAAGCTCGTTTTACTATCAGATTTATAGAGTGTCACTAGACATATAACCCCAAATCACTGCAGTTAAACAGCCTGTGAAATTCTTGCAAGCATATGAGAGAACACATGAGGACAAAATGGTGAGCGCAGCTTTTCCCTGGCATTTTTAATGCCTGCAGCAAGCAGGGACTGGTTCCCCAGCTGTCGGTGCAGAGAGAGCTCCCTCTCCTGCTGAAAATTCTCTTTCGCCCCTGTCCACCCATGGGAGGCGTTCTGTTACCCAGCATTTACAGGGATCAGGCCCATGGCGATGGGAGATGCCACAAATAGAAACATTTAAATGGACATAGACACACAGCACTGATAATTTTGTTCGCCTGCTGTATTATTTGCAAGAGAAAAGGTCATTTTTAGGTTTTTTTTTTCCTACTGCAGAAAGACTATCCCTGGCAACAGAAATCATCCAGCATGCAAACAATTCATCTGAGAGCCTGTCACTTCACTAAAAAAGCTAAAATACCCTGGAATAATCATATTGTCTGCTGCAAGGGATCAGTAATCTGGCAGTTTTAAGCAGGTGAGATGCTCCTGGCTGCAGGCAGGTGACCCCGTGCAGTGCTGAGGCACCAGGTTTGCACTGCAAACTGCAGCTGACACAGGGAGGATTTTCCAGGAGCATCCACGTCCAATCTCATCCAGAGTTTGCACTGTGTACGAATGTCTCCTAAAAATAGGGTAAATGCTCGTAATAGGTAGCAAAATGAGTGGGATTTCAAAGCAGCTGGAGGAATAATTGAGCCTGCATGGAATGGCTGTGCTATACCAAGCTGCACCAGCAATTTCGACTGACTATTTACACTCCTCTGAAGACTTTGCTATTTCACACTTTTTTCTTTTCATTTGACCTGATTTGTAATTAATGATCCTGGTTTTACAAAATGAGAGGTGTTGACATACAGAACATTTTAAAAAGCTCTCTTTTCCAAGTGTCAGAAACCCCTCCAGCTTGCCAAAACATGTCCACAGGTGTAAATCCTCCTCGAGAAAGAGTTCAGAACAGCAAATTGGGGATAGCAACCGAGCTGATTGTAACACAAAGTTTTCACTTCCTAGGGACATTAATAAGGAAAAGAAGGAGCCAGTGACAGTAACTGAATCAGGCTGGAAGGAAAATTGGTTGATTTTGAGTGTGAATCAGCAATCCAAGAAGAGGATGCTCCAGGGCAGAGCTGGCAGCAGCCCTCTGCCTCCAGGATGCAGCTCAACGCTCCGGGCTGTCTCTGCTGCAATGTACAACAAAACACAGAGATTTGAGAGTCCTTCAGCAGGCCTGAATGCTCAGGGGGTGCAAACAGAAAGGGTCCCATTGCTGTAGGGCAGAGTGAGATACAATCCCCCAGATCCCACCAGGGCTTCTACCCCCGCTCATCTGAACCTCATCCAAAAATCCAAAGCCCTCAGCTCCCTCAAGGCCTCTGCAACCCTGCTTCATGCCCATAGCTAGCTTGCCCTCTGGGTAAATCCGTGCTGTAGGAATGATTTTCCATGGATTTAACAGATGGGCGAGCTGAATTGGGGGATGAAGTGTGTCATTTGGGGCAGAAGTGGAAAGGAAGGTTTGTCATCCCACTCCTCCTGCATTGTGACCACCGGCTCCATCTGTTGACACTTCAGCACACGATGCCAATTCCAGTGTGACTCCGATTAGTCTGCAGAGTGCTGTATGTTGATGTTGTGGTTTGATACTTGGAGAGCTCTGTGAAGATATTTAATTAGACAAAATTAATTCCTTTGAGAGCAACCTTCTGGCATAATTTTGGAAAGTGCTAGGAAGCTTCTGTTGTTCTGAAACTTGTTAAAAATTGGCATTAACCATTTCCTAATTTATTTTTGAAAGGACAATCAAACCATATTTCTTCTCAGGTCAAATGGGAGCTGTGACTTGCCTGCCAGCAGTTCTGTGAGAACATGAGGTGCCAGACCTCCTCACCAGAACTCACTTACCACAGCTGTTGTCACCCTGAAAGGTTTCCCTTCTGCCTGAGTGGTCAAGTCCTTTGGCTTCTTTCCTCCTGTCCCTTTTTTGACACCTTCATGGTGATTGTGGGCTCTGATGATGACAAGACAGACACAGTAGGAAGGGGGAGCATCAGTGATGACCTTGCTGGCCATCTCTGCAAGGTGACATCCCTTAGGGCCACCCAATGGGGAGTGGGCGGTGAATGGGTGCCCTTCTCCCTCTCTGCCCTTTCCTGTAGTCCCATGGGGATGCCAGAATTTCTTGTGGGACCATCTGCTGCTAATTCTGCAAACCTCCTACACATAAGGGCCCAAGAGGGCGAAGTCTTAATATGATTAAACTTCAGGAGCTGCAGAGGTCTGTGGCTGCACCTGGTTTGGAGTGAGGAAAGAAATGGTACAGGCTGGAAGTACTGTGCAAAACACACTTTAGCCTGGAACAATCCCTGTAAGCCTCTTCCCTTTCATACTGCACCCATGAGGCTCTGGCTGCTTGAGCCCAGTTACTTGGTGGAAGAGCCTTTTGGGGTCAGTGGTTGGCGGAAGGGCCGTGTCAAACTGCATATCCTCTCACTAGAAACCACTTCTTCGATACCCATTTTCTGTCCCAGCTTCCAGTCCCCTCCTCTTCTCCCTCCAGGCTTCCACATGGGTTTCTCAGCATCTTGTCCATCAATGTCTGTGCAAAATTTTGTCATTTTGAGTGTTTGCTGTGGGTCCATGTGCTTGGACTGAGGCAGAACATTCCATGGCTGCCTAGTAAGAAGTGAAGGGTTGCAGCAGCACCAAAAGAGGTGGTGGTTAGCCCTCTCCTGACATAGCCTGAGCAATGCAGCAGCACAAAGAGATGAACAGCATGATGTCCATTTCAGTTCCTCTCCTCAGTTCCTTTACATCCACTTAAAAAATCCACTCATATCACACTATAAAGGAAGAAGGACTCTATAGTTAAACACTTAATTAGGGGATGTGTGCAGAGTGCTCTGCAAATGGGATGGTACCAGAGTGTGCTGCACATTTGCCATTTAAATATAGCTGTATACACACCCTCGGCCTCGTGAATGGCTGAAACCCTCCTAGCAGGTGATCACAAGCCTTTCTATAATTGAAATGAACCTAATCCTGACAAAAACGTAGCAGCAGCTGCTGTGAAAGCTCTGGCTGCTCTCCAAGTATTTCTTCCATTCCCCTGATCTGTATATTAAAGCGAGACTGATTGCTGTGCTGCACAATCCTGCCACAGAGTGTCTTTTTCAAGGGAGCTGCTGTGGTTTAGATTTAAGGGCTTTGTTGTATTTTTCATAAGAATGTTTTTCTCTTGTGTGATGATTGTCACACAAGGATCTGAGCTGCTCAGATAATAATTACTTAGGGCCTGCAACAATACACTAAAGTAAAAGGTAAATACAGATATTGCCTCTCCTTCTCCTGTACGCAGTATAGAGATATACATGGGTGTTGCCTGAATGGTGGGATGAAGAAGCAGAGCTGATTTTGGAGGTAAAGTGAGCTGCCAGCCCAGAGGACGCGTGCAGGATGCTGAGAGGAGACAGCAGCCGGCTGGAACATATGAGAAATGACTGTAGCTGCCCTCCTAATTTAACCTTCATGTCACAAATCTCTGCCTGAATCCCAATGTGCTGCGGAGGAATGGGACAAGGAGCAGCTCTTTCTGTAATTCCTGGTTTCTCACCGTTGTTGATTTTTCACTGTCTGCCTTGGCTCCTTTTGAGTCCTTCCTGCTCTTCTGTCCCTGGATCTCCCTGGGCTTTGCTGAGTGGGACCTGGCATTCACACAGCACAAGCATCCAGCAACCATCAGGCAACTTCTCTGGCAAGAAACAATGTCATCACCTCAAAGCCGAGCAAATCCAGCGGCAAAAATCCCGGGGCAGCGTGTGAGGCGGGTTGTGCCGAGCAGCACGGAGCGCCTCCTGCTCCCTGGCAGCCGCGGCAGCAGCGAGGGGGTCGCAGCCCCCGGGAAATCCTCGGAGCAGGAGTGCAGCCACCAGAGGCAGGCACCTCAACCGGGAAAGCGCTCGACTGGCAGCGATTCGCCGGTGCATTCCAGGGCTGGCCGGTCCCTGCAGAGCCGCGCTCGGGCTTCCCATCTGCTCTGCTATCGCTGCTTTATGGCTTCGACTCCCAGCACGGAAAACATCAACTCTATCTTCTTCAAACTATTCCTTCGGCCCGAGCCAGCCAAGGCACACGCTCCCGTTTGCAGTGTGACATCCCAGGCTGTTTGAAGGGCAGGACAGAAGATGGTGCTGCCGAGCCAACATTTTTTTAACGAGAAAACTTCCCGGAGATGCTGGGGTTTTTTTTTGACAGCTCCTGTTCCAAAATAATCTTTGTTTAAACTAAAGAGTTGTCAAGGAGATAAGTTTAAGCAGCACATGAGCTACAGAGAAACATCCCACAGCAAGATCAGGAGCAGATGTGGTGAAATATTGATGGACCAGGGTCCCTAATTACATCTCCTACCGAGGAGCTGGCTTGAAATCTGGAGCCTTCCTGCTTTGTATGCGGCACCGTTGGGATGAAGCGATGGGATCCCTTGCAGAGCTACATGGGCAATTGGGCTGGGATGTCTGTGGCTAATGAACAGGCGTCAGCCTTGTGGGAGCTAATGAAATGTTCAGTACAAAATGTGTCACCTCCAGCTACCGTCTGTGCCTCGCTCCTGGAGTTTAATCCTCTTCCCTGCCGCTGCCTGGGCAGCCGCACTCCCTGTTTATGGAATCTTCTCCGTGTCAAACAACAGGGGCAGCAGAAAGAACAAAAAGCACCTTTGATCATCAAACAGGGAGAAATGGTGTGAAGCTCTTATGCTTTGCTTTTATTTTTATTTTTTTTTAAAGTAAGACTTATGTTACCCAAAAAAAGACAAATGCTTTCCATCCATAATGCTGGGTGCTTATTTTTAATAGGGAAACTTTAGGTCAAACTGAGAACAGGTATAGGAAACTGGTTTATGTTTCACATCCAGGGTACCCTCATTCTTCACTGTTCACCTGCCTGGGACTTTCAGTGGTTTGGTGGAAAGAAACATCCTAAATTCAGATGCCTTTTCTAAAACCAGTTGACTTGACAGCTGTAAATAAAGTGGCTGTAAAAGAAGGGGCAGTCTCCCAGTATTTAATTTCTAGCTCACATGGCACCTGTAAATGCAACTGAGCACAGGGTGCTGAGCATCTAAGGCACAGTGGGACCATGTTCTGCTTTGTTCCTTCTAGCAACCCATGCTTGGTGAAGCATGTGTGGCTGACAGGGCTGGAAATCTGAATTCATGCTGTACCTCAGCACATCTCAATGCTGACAAATGAGGCCTGTGCTGTTAATTCCTCTAGAAAAGGTGCCACACACAGGCACATCCATGGCAGCACAGATGATGATGGCCATCAACAGTCAGGAGCCTTCCCTTCTGCCCTTAACACCAATTTTCTGCGTGAGCTCATTGGGGTCACTGTGTCTTGTTTCCACTTCTCTGGCTCTAGAGCAAGATGAATATTTTCCAATTTTACGGGCCACACTAGAATGATTAATTAGCTAATGCTTATTGAGTACTTTGAAGACACAAAGCAAGAAATGCATATTATAAAATAAATAAGAGCAGTGAAATCCTCATGCATCTTTCTCCAATAAATATTTATATGCTGTTCTTCTACATTGTCTATCAATCCAAACTCTGTCACTCTCAATACAGAATGGTCTGGAATTGCCTCAGCTTCCCCATTGTGTCTCTAGAACAGCATTAATTGGGATGATCACAAGCTTTTACTTATGATTTTGTCCCAGCATTCCTGAACAGTATGGGAATGGGTGTATGCAGATCAAACACAGGGGCACCAGGCTCAGGGACCGGCCCTTGAGCCTGTAATCCAAAACCACTTAACAGGAGCCTACATTTGTTAAACAAGACCATCAGTCTTCAGCTATTCCTAGAAAAGCTGAAAGGAGAGGAAAAGGCAGTGAATCTTTCAAAACATGACAGTGTTAGAGGCCATCTTTTCCTGAAGCTCCTGTATTTCTCTCAGCGTTTTCTGTGCAGCAGGTCATTATGAATTACTAATTACTAGAGCAGGCCAGGCGGGTCTGTCACTGCCCTGCTGTGTAAGCTGGGCAAAAAAATGGGTCTGTCCCCTCTGCATTGACTCCGTGTAAAATATGTGCTCTGAAGAGGCTTGAAGCTTAATATAGGTCTTGTTAAGTGTTCATAAAAGATAGTGAAACCCGTAGATTAAGAGGTACACCAGAGGAGAATGATAGGGTTATAAAATCTGTTTCTACACATAACTCATATTTATATAGGGCCTTTCAATCTAACAGATCCCAAAGTTTTTTTTTCAGCATAACACCCTGATATACTGTGCTCACTTCACCTACCAGTTCAAGGCAGCCTCCTCTGAAGTGAAATGTGGCAGCTGTTTAAAAGCCCCCAGCAGCAGTAAGTTCAATAATAGGAAGGCATTTATATGGTCTTACAAACTTCAAAGAGTTAATTCTCTGCCCCTTCAGGAGGCAGACAAGGTTTATTATTCCCATTTCACAAAGGCAATATAACAAGAGTGGACAAGAGTGGAGGAAATCTGCACTCCCACAGATTTATAAAGCAAAATTCTGTGCATGAGCCTGAAGTGCTTTTAATCCCACACAGAGAAAACATATCAACATGTCTTATTAAAAAAAAAAAAATCCTTTTCTAAAAATAATGACGTGGAGAGAGTTCTGATCTGGATTCTAACACCTGCCACTTCTGGTGAAAAAAAACCCTCCTCAAGCACATGTTGACATAGAAACATCATGGTCCACAAATGCTTCTGTGCCATGAAACAAATTGGGTGCTCAAAATATACTGCCAAGAATCAGACAATCTGTTATAAGAGGTCCCAAGAGTTACTAAAACCCTCTTGAAATACAGCAGGAGAGAAAGCTGCAGCAGCCCCAATCCCAGAGGCAGGCTGGCATTGTTCTTCCACCACATGCGGCTCCACAGTTCTCCCCAGCTGGCCTGCATCACATGGCAATGGTGCTTCCAGTGAGCAGGAAAAAATCCTTCTGTTATCCCCAGAGGTTCTGCAAGATGGTCCTGAATGTGGGAAAAGAAAGTTACAAAATTGCTTGGGTTTAACCACTTACTCATGGGGAACTGGAGTCCCATCCCCAGGTGATATCACTGTTCTCCTACCATTTCTTGAGTGCAGTCCTGATGCAGAATGAAGTAGCAGTTTAAAAGGAACATCTTTTAAATGGGATCCTTGGGGGCCCAAACACCTTTTCACTTGGTAGCACAGAAGTCTCCAGCTTTCATTCCTCCATTTCCCAGTAAGGATTTGCCCTATTGCAACTTCCACTCTTATTTGAGGCCGAAGTAAGAAACACCCACTTTTAGACCACTTCGGTCCCACAAAATCTGCTTGTCTCCCTGAGTCTGCATAGCCTGTGTCATAGTCTCTGCAGCCTCCCTGCAGCCCTGGGCAGCTTTTAGTTGGGGCTGCAAAGCTGTTTTCAGCTGTGCTGCCCAAGCTCCCAATAAATGGATCCAGAAAATTTCTCTCCAAAAAGCCAATCCCTTGCACATGCCTTGAGTCACTCCTACAGCGTGAGCGATGCTCGGGGCTGGTGGACAGTGAGCTGTGGTCTCTGTGTCTGGCAGGATCTAGGACAGGGAACTGGGAGAGATGAACTGACCCATGCCGAGCATCATCAATCCTCCAGCAAAGTGATTTCCATCACGGGAGCACATTTGCTACACGAATCACATCCCATTCATCACTGCTACTGTCTGGATTTAACTCTGCCAGCCAGGGCTTGGCCTCTCTCTCCAAAAAGCCCCTGATGTGCTGTACAGCAGCTTCACCATGCAGGACCTGGATCAGTGCTCCCGCCTGACTCACTGCCCCCTTCCTCACTTCTCGGGAGCTGCGGGAGCTGCTCCCTTTCATCCTTCTGGCTTCACAGTCCCTGGATAAACCTGTGCCTCCACAGTCCCACTGCGGCCTCTGCTCTGGAAGGGTGGCCAGGGAAGGAAGGGAGGGCAGTCAGGAAAAAAAGGATAACTTTAGCACTGCTGGCACCATGCTGCAGGCAGGTACTGTCCCCTCCATCACCTCCCTGGAGCCATGCAGCCGAGGAAGCTGGTCTGAGAGCAACATGTTATGAAAAGCTGCTGCAGGGCCCTGCCAAACCACCTGGCCCGAATTCACAGCCTGAGGCTGACATTCCTCTAGGCACACAAACGAGGATGTGAAACACAAACCCAAGAGCAAAATCATTCCTTACTGCTGTGGCACTGAGCTCACGGCATAGAGCTTCTCACCTTCACTACCATGCAAGTCAAACATGCCACCGATCTAGATGATGGCCCAGGGGAGGAATCTCCTTGACACATTTGATGCCTTATGAGACAATGCAGATGTCTTGGAGGAGATCCTGCGACTTTGCTTCCTTGGCAACCTTGACGCCAGGAGCCTGAACATGCCCCTGGCTCTGTACGGCATCCGGCCACGTTCATCCAGTGCTCCAGCCCTGCAGAGGAAGCAGCCCAGCTCTGCTGGCGGCCTTGGTGGTGACAGTGGCTCTACATGTGTCTGTGCTCCACCTGTTCCATGTGCTCTGCGATGCCCCAGCTCCGCAGGCAGTGCTGGTTTGCTCTCAGCCCTGAGCAATGAGCGGTATGAAATGGGCTCTGCCAGCTCTGGCTGACGACGTCAGTTGATTTCTCAGGCTGACAGGGAGATTTGCAAGCTTAAGATGGCTTACAGGTCCTTATTTACAGCTCACAAGATGAAGCCCAGACCTAGACACCTGTATATTTGTGCTCAGAGGTTGAGCAAGTAAAGGAAATGTTTAAATATCTCTCCCTCCTCATGATTCCTTGCCTGTGGGATGACAATCCATCACAGGTACGAGTGTGAGGATGGAGCTGCCTGTCTCTCCTTCACTGATGGCTCTGGGGAATCCCTGAATCCACATCACGGTGGGTGAGTTACTGTCCTTCCCGTGGAGAAAGGCACGGCACAGCCCTAGCTGGCTGAAATGAAGGGACAGAGGGAAGCCTTGGTCATTCTGGCCACAATTTACAGGATGAGACAGTGGAGCACAGGCACAGGATGCTCCCAGTCTTCAACGGGTGTTCAGTCAGCAGAACTGCCCCCACCTGAGAAGTAGGATTTTTTCCTTAAATAAATCCTGCAGCTCTTTCTTTCTTCTTCTCCCCTTCCCTCTTTAAATCTGAAAGAATCCCATTTAATCTGTAGGGAGCTTTTCCTGAACAAAAATCCCCACCAGGCTTGACCCTGACCTTTGCAAATGGAAATATGATGTAGTGAGAATTGAGAGCTGAGAGTCAACTGGCATCTTTGCTTTTGCTGCTGAAAGAGAGCAGGTCGTTTCACATTTCTATTATGAGCCTCAGATAATGGGGAAGAAAATTAGGTAATTCCATTTTTTGGATTAGTTGGTTTTCTTGTCAGCTGGGAGATGAGATCTGATGTATGTGGAGAATGACTGGAGGCACAGGATGAACAGAACAGCTGGCCACAGATATTGTTTGGGATTCTATTTCTGCATGACCTGCTCCAGAGATATCAAAAGAGATTGTGGCTGTCTCCCCTGACATTTATACCTGTTTTCCAATGCTGACTTCAAAGTAGTTGCTCTGCATTTGCCCACATTTGAACAAGTTGAGAATCTGGACCATTGTTTAACGATAGTCTTGAAACTTACCTAAGCTTTAAAATGATTGAAAATGAGTTATGCATAGAGATATGAAAATTCAAGTACCTCAGGGAACCCACAGGCAATAGCAAGATGTGCAGGACAGGGAGCCTTGCCAGAGTTGACAGGTATTTGTTTATGGGGAGAATTAGAAGCTCTAGTTCAAAGTCTGCAAATTGTCCCACGAAAGCAGGGCCTCCTCATCACAGACACTGAATTCTCCACACAGGCACATGTGAAAAGAAGAGTTTGTAGAATCAAGAGCAGTGTTAGTAAAAAAAAAAAAAAACAACAAAAAAAAAACCCCAAAGATCAGTGCATGAAACATCAATGAGCACAGTGAGAAACAACAAGATACCAGGCAATCTTTAATCTGAGAAAAAAAAGACACAAACCCAACGTCTAGAAGGCAAAGCCTGATTATATTTAACAATTAGTATTTTAAAACAAAACAAAAAAAGCGCAATATGTGTGATTAAGGAAGCAAAGTGATTTTTCATATTATGGGGTCTTCAACTCTGGACATTATGGAAGAGATGCTTTAGTGGCACCTTAGCAAGCTCACTCAAGGATTGAAAGGAGCAGATTTTATGTTCTCATGCTTCTTTCTGATCTTAAAAATCCATGAGCCTTTTTGGATTTGGTAAAGCGCTTGATAACATATCACAAAATTTAGCTCTTTGGATGATTTGAATACAATAATCCACGGACCACATCTAAGCTGAGTGGCTGCAAAGAAGAATACTAAACAGGGAGTGATTCTGTTACAGAATTATGTTTATTAGGGCATCACAGAGATCAGGTCTGGTCTTTACTGACATCTTTATTGATGGCTCTAAGGAAGGATTAAACAAAAGGATGACAGGCATTCACACAGTGACCGGAAGTTGAAAGGGATCCCAAACACCAGAGTAAGCTGAAAGATATTGCAAAGGAATCTGGATAGACTAGAAACTTGGGGCAAAAATCCCCCAGTGCAGTGAATCTGAGACCTGGGCAGATTGAAAGTTTCATCCCGGCAGATGCCTATTGGCTTCAAAGGTGATACTCATTAGCATCATGCCATGGGGTGAAAAGCCTAAAAAGTGCAGTGTGTGGGGAGACGTTCCATGTGAAGCCCTAGAGATGTGATATAGCGAGCCAGAAGGGAAACAACGGAGAGTCCCTTAGCATTTCTGGCAGGCAGGTCATTTAATAAACACGTCTACCAAGAATCTTCTCTAATAAAACTCGATGTATCATTTTTGTTCACCATGCTGGTGTCATGTCTGCAAACAGCACATGGCTTTGTCTCCTCCATGCATGAATTTCCACTCAAATGCCCAGGCAGAGCCTCTATTAGCCACCGCTGTTGACAAGAGTGGATTATTCAGGGAAGTGTAACTAACTCTCTCTTATTTCCCTGAAATCTACACTCAGGTCCTCTGCTGGTAGATGAAAATTGAGAAGTGAAAAAGTCTACTGTGTTTTCTTTGGTTTCGGTGTTTGGAGTTGGAATTAAGGAGGGATTCTAGAGATACCAGACAAGGTTTAGGCCTTGGAACCTGCCACGGTGTGCAGGTAGTCTTGAGTTCCCTTAAACCATCTCCCAGCACCTCTTGGTTGGAAGAGAAGGGGGCTAGGACAGGGAGAGGACTCCTAGGGACACTCTCACCTGCAGATGAATCACTGATCTGTACGCCCTGGGGAAGCTGGGCAAATTTAGCCACATGGAGCAGCTCTTCTGTGCAAGTGTCCCTGCCATGCCTCCATCCTTCAGGACACTGCCAGCAGCCGGGGAAGGACATTCTGGAGGAGAGGGAGGATGCAGCAGTGCAGCCAGGGAACTGAGACAAGAGACTCTGAGGCCAGATTGCGTTAGATGGCTCCAGAGCATGCAGTGCTAAAGGATTTGGAGCAGGTGGGAGCAGAGGAATGATGTTTGCCTGTAGGTTCACACCACCCTGCCTGGCATTAGCTAAAGCCCTCTTGCCTGTGGAAATGCTGTCTGCATGATTTCACTGTTCTGTGACCTACAGGCCTGTCTCACCTTGCCTCTGACTGAAGCTGATACGAATCCACGTGCAGAGCATCATCTCTCCATCCTCCCCTGGCTGGCACTGCTGCCCAGTGTGGCTTTATCTCTCTGTGAAATAAAGGTCATTTTGGTGTTGTGCAGGTAGTGAAGGCTTTGAAGAGAGGCTTTGAAGTACACTATAGAAGTAGACATTATTACTCACTGCCCAGGGATTTGGAGAATGTTTAGTCTGATTAAAAAGGCTTTGCATTCTGCTGGCAGGAAGCATGACACAAAGTGGAAAATTTTTCTGAGCTGAATTCAAATGAGTTGATTTTTCTATCAGCCCTTCTCCTAGAGAATGGGTATGCTGTTCCCTGCACTGGATGAGGCTTCATGCTCTAGCAAGGTTCATTCTACCAGTTAGGATTTGAATTTTGGACTGAAGTTTTAAGGGGTTTGATTTGAAATGAAGTTTATGGTACACTGGAAGACAGTAAGTATATCTGGCTCAGGAGAAGCACACACAGAGTTTTTGGTGCTCAGGATTTAGAGGCATGGCAGATCTGGCAGGGACAGGAGTTGGAGTAGGGACTAAATTAGCAAATCTTCATAGCTAGAATCCCAGTGCATCCTTCGGGAGGATTGTATGTTATGTTCGGCTCCAAACAGTGCTATCAGACTCCAATTTCATAAACACCACATTCTTTCACAGGTGTTTGGGTTGGGGAAAGAAAATTGTGAGACACAGGATAGGCTTATGGACTACATATCTTTCATCTGAACTGCAGTAAACCTATTATCATCCCACAGGTGAGGAAGGGTTTGTGGCACTCTGCTGATAACAGCACTGACAGCAGATGTTTAGTGCCAGGCAAATTCTTTACAGCCAACCTCATTTGAAGTGCTGCTTCCAAAAATCATCAGCTGTATTTGGGGTGATGTGGAAAATATTTTAAATGGTGTTTCAGGAAGCGAAAAAAGAGATGGGTAGAAATTGCAGCTCAAAAAGGCTGGCTTAAGTGACAATTTGTGTGGCAGGAAGCAACATTTATTTAGTTGATTTGAAGGGAAACAAATATATTTTACACCCACTCCTCTTGTATCAAAATTTAGTTGAAAAAAACAGGTTTGCTGCTGAAGAACTATCAAGCCATTTTCTCTTTCTCCTTTACTTTTTAAAGGGAGTGGAAAGCAGGTGTGAGTTTTTCTCACAGTGGTAAGATATCTGAATCTTCTGAGCAGCTCAATTCCTACCCCAGGTGTCTCTCTGGTGTTTGAATTAAGTAGATAACAAGCAACAGCAAATTTTTGGCAATTTAAGAAATAATCCTTCCTTTCCCAATTGCTTATCTTTTATTTTTGGATATAGTAGGGTCATAATCCTACTGTTTTTTCACTCATCCATAGAGACCCTCCAGCCACACAAAAATAAGGCTTCACGATGTGTGGTGGTGTGTCAGGTTCGTGGTTCCACACAACAGTTTAGGACAAGAAACACCTAGAGCTAGACCCAGAACCAGAGCTAGACCTAGACCCAGAACCAGAGGTAGAACTGGATCCAGAACACGAGCCGGACCTGGAGCTGCCCGGTTGGAGCAGAAACCCGGGCTGGACTATGCCCAGAGTACGGAATGGAGTCAGACAGGAGCTAGAACTAGAACCAGCAGTATGCCTAGAACCAGAACTAGAACCAGAGCTAGAACTAGATGAATGCAAAACATACATATATCAATAAACAAAACAAAAACCTAGGACTTGAGATTGCCAACCGGACCATTACACCTCAGAAGCTGGCAATCAATGATAGGCCTAGGACTTTGAGGAATCTCCAACAACTGTGCAGGTCCTTAAACTGGGCCAGGGCCTGTCTGGGGCTCACCACGGGGGATCTAGCCCCCCTCTTCAATTTATTGAGGTGGGAAGGGGAGCAGGATTTCCCCCAGTCATGTCAACGATGCTGAAGTAAAACCAGAAAAATCCTTCTCTGGAAATCACAACAAAAACAACAAACCAAAAACTCGCACTACCAAACCACAGGGTTCAGCCCTTTTAGAAAGCAACAAACTACAGTGAGAGCTGACGGGTTTCCTGCTGTCAGCACACCTTTCGGTCAGCACGCCCTCCTCCTGATATCCATCTTGCCACGAGACAGCCTTAGGTCTGGTTCACACTGTGGATTTGGAAGCCTGGCTGCAGATGTTTCCCTACTTTCCCCAGAGAGTGGGTGCCACTTGCACATCCATAATCCCCTATGAGCCGATCCCTGTAACAAGATGCCACAAGGATTTAATCTCACAGCTTCCAGGGGAGCTGCTTCACACAGAGAATTATTCCAGGCAACTCAAGATCACTGTCATTCCATGGAGAAGGCCGGTGCTGGGATGACAGTTACAGGCTCAGTTAAACCAGGATTACAGTCTGCTGCTGCTGAAAGGGGGATGTGTCGGTGAGCCAGGATGGAGGGTGCCTCATTCCTGCTCCTTGCTCTCCTGGGTGTTGGGATTCCTGGGACCTGCAAACAGATGTTTGGCCAGGTGTGTGACTCCCAACAACTCCCTCTTCTGTAGCCCTTTGGGGTGGTTCATGAGGTACAGAAGAGCACCCAGGAGCAGCAGCTCCAAATCACAGGAAGGATGTGGGACAGGGAGAGTGCATCACCTCTCCAGGGTGAGGTGCTCCACATGGGATGGACATGTGAGTGACAGGGCACCTCTGTGCCCTTCAGCCATTCTGGAGACCAGCTGCACACTCCAGAGGGATGTCTGCTGGTGAGGGCTGCACAGCCATCCCCAGCTGCTCTCCCAGCAGCAATGACCATGACGTGTTAGAGCAGCATCCTACAAGGGCTCAGGTGGATCCCCTGCTTCTGCCTGTGCAGGACTTCTAAGTATGTACTGATGGATAAGAAGCATTATCACAGCACAGGTATTTTCCCTTTGACTAGGTCTGACTTATTTTCCTGCAATGACAAAATAAGTGCCATGTCTGATGATGGTTCAGCAGCACTGGGATATGGTGTAGAAGTTAAATCTAATTCTGTTTATTCCATATCCTGGTCACTTGCAATTCTGGAAGTCCTGCTACTTGGCAATCACTTTTGAGATTATCAATGAACCTCTAAACCCATCTGAGGCTGCAAGACTAGCCACTACCACCCCAAAGAGTTTATTTCATGCAGGTGAAATGAAGAAAACCAGTCTAAGGACACCATTTGCAAATTATATTAAAAAAAAAAAAAAGGCTTGAATTATTTGTCCATTTCCTTCAGGCTGCACTTCAGCAGGCCAGCCAGGACTGACTGACTGACTGCATGACCAGCCAGTGAAGCAGTGGGAGGCAAAGTCATAATCGGCTTTTGTGTTCTTTGATTATTGTTATCCAAACGAAACAAAGATTTGTGGTTTATTGCTGTCCTTCCTTTCCCTGTTTTCTTTAGATTAACTGCTGCACTGCAACGTTGTGTGTATTAGCAATATTGTAGAACCCGCTCAAGAGATAATCTCTGCACCTCAGCTTAATGACTGCACCAACCTCGTTTAAAAGGAATCTGCTGCTTATCATAGACTTAAATTACAAGCCTTTTGCAGCAGTAACACTGGCTTTTAATGTCTGCAAAAAGCCATAAATGTTTTAGAGGGTTATAGAAATAACAGGCTAATGTAATGTGCTAACTAGGAATGTGCAAAGACTTGTCCAAGTATATCTGAAGCTCCTGCTTGCTCTACACCACTGGTCTTTAATTAGCAATAGGACATCTCTGCAGCCCTTGGACCACTTGTGATAGATGAGGCGTTGCAGTTTTACTGCACTGCTGGTTGAGGTTATCTAGCAATAGTCACTAGAAGAATGATTAAATCTTGCAATTACCCTGTGCTCTCTTGTCTGACATCCAAGCTCAAACACCCTCTGATGGAGAGGTGATTGCTCCTTGAATTTATATCTTTGCTAGTAGCCTGTTTTTTTAGTTTTGAGATGTCAGAGATGGGATCATGGAGCACAGATATCTTACCAGCTCCATTTTATTTCCTTCCTTACTGGACCCTGGTCTTTTCCAGAAGGTGTATTTCTTCTGCAGCAAATCCCTGGGAATGTAGTTTGCCTCATTTCATACACATTTCATTTCTCTCACAGAAACACTTATTTATTCCTGCAAATCCAGCCTGCCTAAATCTGACGACTGAGCCAGCTTCAACTCCTTTGCTTATTTCTTTTCTGCACAATTTCTTGCAAATTTTCCCCTATTCTGAGAGCTAAAAATACATCTGGGTGCTGCCTGGAGGCCATCTGAGAGCACAAAGGAAGGGGCAGCTCGAGCTTCATATGCATTGCTAAGCAGTGCATGAAGAGCCTTCCCCACAAACAGGGTTGCTCCTGTATCAGGCATCCATAAATACAGAAATCTGCCATTCCCAGAAGCAATTGCATACAGAAACACACTACTCGCTCCTTCTATGGAGCCAGCACAGACTCTTCTACAGAAAGTGCAATTGCTACTGAGAGCTCCAACTTGTAATGACACCGAACAGGTGTAAACAGGAAGAAAACTCAGCAGGGAGAAAAGCTACACCAACTCCCAGCCCTGCAACCCGCAGAGCCTTCTCCTCCAGGAGCGTGTGTCAGGAATGAAACACAAGCTTCATCGGAGGGGAAACCAAACACTTTCTGCATTTTTCACTGTCTGAATTTCCTCTTGATTTCTCGAAGTCGTGTTCTTCTACCAAAGCTCTTGGGAGTGCTGGCTTTCACAGCCGCCACTGCTAAGGGGGAGATGAAACCAAGATGTTGCTTCCTTGTTATCCAAGTGGGACTCTTTGTCCTACATACATGGAAAACATGACTTACTAGGTAAAATCTAAACCCCACAAATAAGTTCAGATCCCCAAAAGATGACTGTTCAGATTAAATGTTTATTATAGAAGGGCTGGTAAACTCCCCTTGCTCTCATTTATTACTGCTGTGTTCAGAACAAACCACATGATGTCATTGAAGAACAGAGTTGCGAAATCCCACATTCCAGACCAGGACCCAGGAATGATTCCCAAATTAGGCAAATGACATGTGACATATCAGTAAAACATCTGAGGAAAAAAAAAATAAACCTACAAAAAAGCCAAACCAAAACAAGAAATCCTGAAGCCACTTGAAACAAATTATGCTCTCCAAAACTGTCATGTTAAAGGCTCTTCACCTCCGATATATTCACTCAAACTGTAGGAGGTGGTTCTTGTTTTGGAGGTCCTTTACACATCTTCCCTCATCCTATGAGGAAGCACTGCTCTGCCAGAGGGATCTGCCAGAGGCCGGGCAGCAGCTGGCAAACATCTCAGAACGGGCAGGGCCAGCAACAGGGTCAATGTTTACAAACGATAACTCATGTGAGCAGAGCTCATACCAGTGTTTGGGAAATAGCCTGCACCACCAATCTGACCTTCTGCCCAGATGGAATTTTTACTGATTTATTTATTATTTTTTTTTTCTGAACAGAAATAAACCAAGGCCCCATGTTGGAAACTGGGAAACTGCACAAAAGTCAGCAATGAAATAAAGTCGGAACAATGCCCGATTCAGACGGTCTGGGGGGCCTTCTGCACAGTGTCCACGTCAAAACTTCCTCATCCCAAAGAATTTCCTGCAAAACACACAAGAAGCTTTTATTACGGAGTGGGTGGCATTTGATACAGCATCTGAATTGGCCAGGGAGGCCAATGAACCAGGCATTATTTCACTGCCACCTCTCCAGAGGGACACTGCCCGCAGGAATACACCTCTGTCATCTCCTAAGCACAGCTTAGTTGCACATATAATAGAGATCATACCCTGCCATGCCAGCCATGAAGTGCAGAGTTCAACAGGACAGAAATTAGTTCTTTCATCGTTCCCCTTTGTTTCACGTCATTTCAGTGCCAACGCGCCCCTCTCCCCACGTACAATTATTTGGCAGCGATGAAGCTCTTGCTAATACTGAACACTGAAAGCAAAAGTAGGTTGTGTTTGGCAGTATTGTGGCACAGGCACTTCGCTCCCTCGTTTACTCCCCGCCTCGAACACTGTATGCAGTTTTAGGTGCTACAATATAAGAAGGATACAAAGCCATTAGAGAGTGTTCAAAGGAGGGTTATGAAGATGGTGGAGGATCTAGAGAAGGGTGGCTGGTCACTGGAACAGGGCAGTGGTCACAGCACTGAGCCTGTCAGAGTTCAAGCAGCATTTGGACAATGCTCTCAGGCACTGAGTGGGATTTTGGGGGCTGTCCTCTGCAGTCCTCTGGATGATCCTTGTGATTCCCTTCCAGCCCAGGATGTTCTATGATTCCTGTAATTCTATGATTTAAGCTCCCTGTCTGACTTGGCTGATGGCACCACTCACATGCTCAGTGCCCCAGGATGGTTTGCAGAACAATAGCTGTGATTTTCTCGCATCTTACATCTTTAAAGATATGAAAGGTCTGTAAATACATTATCCTGGAAGCAGAGCCCCGGTGATCAGCGAAAAGGCAAAAAGAACATAAATCTGATGTAGGAATTGTTGATGTAGCAGCTGGGCCGTGCTGACCCAGCAGCTCGGGAGGTCTGTGCCCTGCCTGATGGCAGTGCGAACCCTGTGGTTGTGTTGCAGCTGGGCCGATGTTGTGTGTTGTAATTAAAAGTGGCCACAGAATCACAGAAACAGAGAATTTTCTGGCGGGGACCGACTATGATCATCGAAGTCTAGGTCCTGGCTCTGCACAGGAGACCCCTGTCCCACCCTGTGCCTGAGACTGTTGTCCGAGTGCTGCTGGAGCTGTGTCAGGCTCGGTGCTGGCACCGCTTCTCTGGGCAGGCTGTTCCAGCGCTCGCCCCCCTGGGTGAAGAACCTTTCCCAGTCTCCATCCGAAGCCTCCCGACCCAGCCCCGGCGGTTCCCTCGGGTGCTGCCGCTGTCACACAGAGCAGAGATGGGAGCTGCCCGTCCTGGCGAGGCTGCAGCTCTGCCCTCGCTCTCCTCTTCTCCAGGCCGAACAACCGAGTGTCCTCAGCCGTTCCCCGCAGGGCCCCTCCAGACCCTTCCCCACCATCGCAGCCCCCTTGGATCCTCTCTAATAAGAGCTGCTGGTGCTGACCGAGGGAGCAGCGCCGGCCCCGGCCGCGGCGGGGCCCGAGGCAGCGGCGAGGCCGCGGGAAGCTCCAGGGGTGGAGGCACGGAGGGCCCGGCGGCGCTGCC
>WBMY01015898.1:71508-140646 GCA_013397315.1 Donacobius atricapilla
CAGGTGGGGAGCGCCCGCGGCAGCCCGGGGCCCGGCGGGGCAGCGGGGACGCCCGCCATCGGGGCACCGGGCGGGGGGAAGCCCCTACTGGTTTATTGTTTTATTATTTATGTACATAATGCGTACCTTACATCTAATCATATATTATATAACCTGCTAATGGTGCGTTCAAAGCCCGGCCTTTCAAGCGCGGCGTGTGTGGCTGGCCCGGCGTCCCCTGGGGAGCCGTGCGGGGCTGCCGGCCTGGCAAGCCCGCGCCTTCCTCCGCTCCTGCAGGAAATCGGGGCAGGAGATTCATGGGCTCCTGGGGCATTTCCCAGCCGGGTACACCCGCTGCGTCACGGTGGGCTCTGGGGGCCGGAGTGGGCGCGGAGCGAAACGCGGGAGACTCGCCTGGAACGTCTGGGAATGCCTGGGGATGCTGTTGGGGGGCGTCGCTGGGATGGGTGCCCAAGGAGCCGGGGATGGGTGCCCAGGGAGCCGGGGATGGGTGCCCAAGGAGCCGGGTGTGGGTGCCCAAGGAGCCGCGGGCTGCCTGGCCCTGCAGACACGCAGAGCCCAGCCGGGGGGGCCGGCCCGCATGGCCGAGTGTCACACACAGCTCAGTGTCCCACGGCCGGGCAGGGCAGCCGGCACAGACCGCAGCAGCTGGCGCTCGGCGGCGGGAGGAGGCCGAGCCGCGGTTCAGGTGACAGATGCAGTTAAACAAGCGGAGTCGGCACATTCTTCCTTGTTCTGTCTTCAGGTAGATCCTTTGTGCATGGCTGAATGCTCTGCTTCTCCTACTTTGAAGCAATTCCGTGTGGGAAGGGCAGCGTTCACGATGGTAGGATTCCAAAGTGGGGTCTATAAACCGAAATGATCAGGGCTGATACTTTCTGAAGAAACTGACATTTAACTGTGTTCCACTTAAGTGTGTGCAGCAGCTGGCAAAGGCAATGCAAATAAATGTGCTCATAAACTGATGTGGTTTGGGAGAGCCCAATAAAGTGTTGAAGAGGTTTTTTTTTTAATCAATATGTCTGCTTTGCAGCTGTATGAAGTTGTCACGGACAAACAGCAGAATTGGTAGAGGTTATATGAGCTAGAATTAGGAAGTCTATAACTTAGGCTTTTCATTCTGCACTAAGATTCTACTCCTAGTTCTGTGTGATCTTGGAGAGTTTATTTTCTTTGCCACAGTTTCTTCTGAGTATAAAGCAATATCTTGTGTCAAGGAGACCTGGCTGAATATTGGTAACCAAAGAAGGCAAACTGATAATCTTTAAAGGCCTTCCCTATACTATTATCAGCAAGAACAGGTCCAAGTTAAAGTCACCTTGGGAAAGATGGATTCTTTCTTCCATGCCAAAGTCATCATTATACAGCTGATCAGTGTTAATGCAGCATTAAAGATATATTAAAATAAACACCCTCTGAGATGTCTTGTACATCTTTGCTAGAACCTGCTGAGGAAGTGGAAAATGAAGCTATTTGCTTCTGAGCATGTTTCTTTATCTGACAGAGCACTTGTTTGTAAACAGTTATCCCAGTTGCAAACGAGACAAGAATACCAACAGGTATGTTTGTACGGCGTCACACTTGTAGCTGACAACACAGATCAGTGGAGATTCTGTTGCAGAAGAGATAAGGGATTTACCCTCAATAAATGTGAAGCTTTTTTCCATCAGAATAGGAGCTTTGTTCACACTTAGTCAAAAACATTGCAATTTTTTTTCCTGAAGAGTCATGGATTCCTATTAAAGAGATTTTGCTGAAATCCAATCTTTGATTAAACTTTCACTGTGAAATTGTTCTGTGTTGCTGGAAGTAAATGATCCTATTATATGAGTTGTAGAGATGAAATAAACCAGTGATTGGCTAAATACTTGTCACAGGTGTCAGATTAATATTTTATACATTTTATTTTTTATATACATCTCACTTTTACATATTTTTCTGTTGATATTATTTCCCTTTTTTGTTTGAGTAGAAATAGATATATTCTCCAGCTTTCAGCCCAATTCTTAAGGCAACACTCAGAGATTCCTTTTGGAGATGTTAGGCTCTGAATTCATCTGATGGTTGTGTGGTTGAGAATGTGGTATCACCCAAAGTGGTCTGAATTTCCTTTCTCTCTGTGGCTGCTTGGGTCTATGAAGGCCAGCCAAGACTTTGCTGTTTGTCTGCATGTGGCAAGGTCTAATTTGCTATAGTATTTATCTATTCTTTTTTCGCGAGCTCAGTGCTGAGTTTGCTTTCTTTCCTACACCCGAGGGCTCTGCATGCTCCTAACCCAAAACCATTTCCACAACAAACCAAATTCCATGTTATTCTCAGTCAAATAGTTGGGTAGTTTGCATTACCAAGAAACAGTGTCTTGCAACAGATTGTGGGTGGCTAAACTCACTCTTCTATCTGTGTTTCAGATTTTACCTTTTTACCTCTGTTCTGCCCTGTTTCTCTCCCCTGGTGCAGCCTGGTTCATTCCATTGCAGTGCAGTTTTTGGAATCAGCTCACAGGAAACACAATTTTTCAGATGTGGCCAACTGTGCTGGTAGACCATGTGACTTCTAGGGAAACCTGATAAGTTACTTTTGCTCCAGTGGGCCAGCTGAGAGCAACCCAAGGCTTTTGTTGCAGAGGACTCTGCTCTGTAAGTGTTTGCTTCATGTCTTGACCTGCCCTTGAACAAACAGAATCCAGGCTGGAAAGGCTGCTGTATATCCAGATTTTAAGAGAAAAGCTACCTGCTTATTTTCATCTCATTCCTCTGTTATTTTTCTTCTTGTTCAGTGTTGATTTCTTCCTCAAATACCACTTTAAGCTTAGTTTTCCAGTAATAGCAAAACTGGTATAAATGAGATTGAGGAGAAAGGTTCAAGCATATGATCATAAGATACAAGACCCTTTGTTCTATGAGCTGGGCAGTTGCTCCAGGCCATCCAAGGCATAATCCCAGAGAGTTTTACTGATTTAAAAGTAATTATGTTATAACCAGTTACAGTACTCCAGCAAAGACAAGGCTTCTGCCAGCAACAGATAAGAAAAACTCAGATTAAATTACGTTAAATGGAGAAGAAAAAAACCCCAAATCAACCAAACATCCAACCCCAAAACATGTATCTGTGACCTATGTTGAAAGCCATGGGCAGGCGGCTGCATTGATCATGGAATCATAGAATCACGTTTGGGGTTTGAAGGGACCTCAAAGATCACCTCATTTCAACCCCCCTGCATGGGCAGGGACTCTTTCCACTAGACCAGGTTGCTCCAAGCCCCATCCAACCTGGCCTTGAACACTTCCAGGGGTGGGGCAGCCACAGATCTTCTTGGCAGCCTGTGCCAAGGCCTCACCAGCACCTTCGCAGTAAAGAATTTCTTCCTAATACCTAATTTAAACCTGCCGTCTTTTAGTTGGAAACCATTCCTCCTTGTTCTTGTCCAGAAAACACGAGGACTTGGCTTAGTACTTCAACTTTGTCATATATAGCACCATCCAGAGAGCAGAGATACCCAGAGAGATCAACAGTAATGAAATATTGCTGATCTAATTCACCAGCTGGTAGGAAGCCTGGAGTTTCCTGAGGTTTATAGTTCCGTAATTTTTTTTTTTTTAAACTGCTAAGGGAGTCCATTAACAGGAAATAAACTGGTCCTAATTCCATTCTGGATATAACATTGCTGCAGTTCGAGGAGGGACTCGCTTAATCAGCCTTCTAGTAAGCACCCTACTTAGAAGGGATAAGAGGTTCTTTTGAGTTGTTTGGGTTTTTTCTTTCCCCTCCCTGTACATCTCTTAGCAGGAGGTAAGAAATGCAGAGACCTCTCTCTCTGGGTCAGTAGAAGAATAATCTTTGAATGTCAGGGTTGTGGACTAAAATAGATTAGAGGCGTAAGTAATACAGTGAACCAGTGAGTTGATTTGAGCACTTGCCCCACCACATGATGCCTCAGAAAGGAGGATGAAGTGCTGCATATGACTGGTGCTTGATCAAAATAGCCCCTGGTCAAAGTACAGACACAAAGTCAGCGTTCTGCTCTCTGTGTGCTGTCCTTCCTGCCATCTAGACAGGGATGTACGTCTGATTTCGGGTGAACCAGGCAGACCCTGGTGTGGTGCCTCAGCACTGGGTCTGCAGTGAAAGGTTGATGTCCCTGCCCCCAGTTAACCTGGGTTTTCTTTCCTCCTCATAATTCTGGGCAAGACCTGTAGCATTACCTCCTAATTACAGGGGGTGGCTGAATCAGCAGAAGCAACAGGGTTTTTTTAAGTGGAAGAAAGATGGTTTTCTGTACTAAACTACCCAGAACCACTTCTACACTGGCTAAACCACTTGGGGAGTGCACTGTCATTGTGCAAGGGCCACACTCTGGCCACAGCTTCCAGCGTGCTTCTTGTTGGCTTTTAAAAAACCACAAAATGAATGTGGCTGGAAAGGAGATGCTGTTTGTCCATGAGGTCTAATGTGTCCTCATCCTGCCCTGGAGGTCTCCAAAGTTCATGAAACATTTGTATTCTGTAGTTCCTGCCCTGTGCTGCTCTGCTGACTCTGCTGCCTGGTCCCACCTGCTGAATAAAGTGCTTTTCCTTTGTGTGCTGTCATTGCTGATGGTTACAGGGATCCCACTGAGGTTCAGGAGTTTTATGTGAAACAGTTTCCTGACAGGCAGCCTTATTCAGTGTGCACGGAGGGAAACTCCCAAGGCTTTCCTGCAAAGTTAGCCTGGGTAATTCTGGTATTTATGCAGCCTGGGGGAGTTGTGCAAATGACCAAATGAGAAAATGGACTGCTGGAAAGCAGATTAATGACAAATTAGCTAGATAATCTGTGGTGGAATGGATTGAGAAAGAGGTGGCGAGGAAAGACCTTTTTGCCTTATCAATGGCAAACAACTGGTTGTAGCAGCTTAGCCAAAAACCAGCAGCAAAATGAGCTTTCTTGCTATCCTGGATGAGTACCATCATTAAGTAAGGTTTTGGGGATTAATAGGTCACTGTACAGTGAGTTCTGCTCCAAGTCCTCTTGAAAGTGTAGCCCAAATAGACTAATTAATGGCTAGAGGCAAAAGGATTCTAGTTTCCCATTTCTAAAAATATCTGTCCTGCAGTAACTTCATCAACCACTCCATTATTAACAGTTTTAAGATGAACTCTGTGAAATAAGTGACATTTTCTAATGTAGAGAGTGAGGAAGGAGGGGGTCTCAGTAAAATGTGCCTGATATTTGGATAAATGGAACTCATGGGAATCCCCTGTAGCCTGTATGTGAGTGCAAACTGGTAAGGCTGTGCTTGGTTAGTTCTGACAGGTTAGTCTTGGTCTATGTTTAGGCTTCCCAGCATGAGTAAGTATTTGTTGTAAAAATAGTGGTTTACTTGCAAGAGGAGACCTCAGTGCATCACTTTGCTGCTAGTTTTTAGCAGGGAAGCAGAGTAACAGAAGTGGTTTCAAAAGGATTTTCAAGTGTTTGGGTTAAGAGTCCTACTGTACTGGATATAAAATTGCTTGTTTCAACAACAGCAGTGAAAGAACAAACCACGCCGTGCTCTGCGTGACACAGCAGCACAGATAGCTCCAAAGATTAGACCAGGAGGTGACTTTCTCCTCACTCCTGGTGCAACCTCAGCCTTCAGAACAGGGAGGAAATGCAAACTGCTTCATCCCAAGGGCTGGGACCTGTTTGTTCAGCCTTGGACTACTGCCCAAAAGCAGTGCTTGGCAGAGGTACTGAGATTTTCACATCAGAGCTGGTCACTGATTTAAATTTCCTTAACTTTAAGCTTTGAAGGGACCACTGTGGTGGAGGTGCACACCCACGGCTGGAGTCCCAGTTTCTCTGCAGTGCTCACACCTCAGTTCCTGTTGTTGTGTAACTCTTAAAAGATTTCTTGAAGCAAAAGCTGTGCTTTTGAATCGGGCACACCTCGCATGATGTGCCAGAGCAAGGCTCCTTGATAGTGCAAGTGCACCTGGGACGTGCTGACTGCTCAGAGCACTTGCTGTGACTACCAAAAATCTGCTGGCCTGCTTGCTTGTGCCTGCACCAGCTCCCTTGTCATGCTTGGCAGGTAGCAGCTTTGTTTGCTAAAAGGTGTAGGGGAAAGTTCTGCGTTTTGTTAACCAAAACCTTCCACTTTTCTCCCTGAAGGCTGGCCAAGTACACATCAACACGTTCTTGAATGTATAATCACAAAAATGCATTCATGCATGAGCAGTGTGACCTTCCTAGTATGCATGAAGACAGTAGGTGAAATTAAAAAAAACACAGACCCATGCAATTCAGTCTTGAGGCAGAGAATGAGTTGAAAAGCCACACACCAAGTGTTTGTTAATTGAAACTAAGTGTTAGAAAATAGATCTCTCAAAACCGTGGGATGTGCAGGTGTGTGAGCATCTCCATTTCCAAAGGAAGGTAAGGCTGGCATCTGTGGGAGGAGAGGTGGTGGGTACAGGTAGCTTTGAACAAGTTAATTATTTTTCATAGCACCTACACAGATGGAGCCTAAAACTGCTGCAGATGAGACTCAAGGTTGTTGCTGTGGGAGTCCTGAGCTTGGCCTGACTGCAAGGAAAGCGAGCAGGCAATTTGTACCCAGACAGCATCACCTCCTTGCTCCTAATCCTGCCTAGAACATTCCCATGGCTCAGCAGGGCTTAACCTGTGCTTTTTCATCTGAACATGTTCACTAAACCAGTGCCTACTTCAGCAGATTAAGCCCATGTCTCACTTATTGAGTGTGGCAGCAGGAGCACGTGGTGGCTGCGGCGTTCGTGTGCCTGCCCTGGGTGCCAGAGCATCTCTGGTTTGTCAGCAGTGGAAAGACTGACGTTGATCTGGATTGCAGCTGAAGAGAAACTGCTCCACACACAGGCACTAACAGTGGCCTTGGGAAGGCAGCAGGAGGGGTCGGAAGCTGGTTCTGCAACATTCCTGTTCGGGGGGTCTGAATCCAGCAGAGTGGGAACAGCTTCAGCCTCTCCAAGGAATATTGTATAAAGGCAGTCTTCTCCACCTCTGTGTTTCAGGTCTGGCAAGAGGATTAAGAAGACCAGGAAGTACGACATAATCACCACCCCGGCCGAGCGGGTAGAAATGGCTCCTCTGAACGAGGAAGATGATGAGGATGAAGACTCAACAGTGTTTGATGTGAAATACAGGTACTGCTGCCATCCATCCACTTAGACTTGCTCACTATCTGCTGAGCTAGCTTGGCAGGGATGAGGCAATCACAGTCTCCCTCTTTGCCCCCTTTCCTTTACACTCCTCAGCCTTCCCAGCACAGAGAGCTCTGTCCTCCCCTGCTCTTGCAGTAACCCTGTCACTACCCCAGGCTGTCTGCACCCCTCCTTCCCCTGCAGAGCAGCATAGCGGGATACACGTGTCCCAAATAACTGACAGCGTTTGACAGACTGAACTCCTCTCGGGCAGCTGCTGGCAGTTGTTCCTGTGTGCTCACCCTGGATGGAGGGCTGTGGATCAAGGGTTGTGGATCCAGGGCTGCTTTCCCAGGCACTGCTGTTGCTGTGAGCCTGGGAGGGCAATCAGAATGAATCTCCACAAGATTTGTACCAGAGTGCTCCTGTGTTGGTCTATGACACAGAGAGGACTGTGGGCCCTCACTGATGCTGTTAGCAGTTATGCCTTAGCAACAAACTTTCCTTAAATATGTTTTTCTTTTTGAGATGGAAGTGGTGTGACAACCCAAAACTTCTGCTGCCTAATCTGGACCTGAAGATTTATGGCAACAACTCAGCACATAAAGATGCTTGTTGATTTATGGCATCAGTGTATCTGCATCTCTTATTTTTATTTGCATCAAGCCATCCACATTATTTGAGTTGTGTTCTAATCCAAATAAGGCCTACTCTAGAATCTGTCCTACTTTGGCTAAAATAAGCTCTCCTAATTATAAAAATGCAGAGCTTGACAACTTCTAACTGGAGATTTTACAGACTTTACTCACACTGCCCATCTCCTAACTTTGGAAAAGAGTGAACACCACATCTGCTCTGAGCACATGCGTGCCAACATCTGAACTACGCACCACCGTGTGCTCCACTGGTTGTTTCCCAAATGACTGCATTAGTTCTCTATAAAAATCAGGAAATAGTTGGGAGCTGTGAAACAATGAAGGGTGTGAGTCAAGCCTTTATATGTAAACAATTAGTTCTTGGTTTAGAAGATTCCTATCAGCCCTTACCTGACTTTTGCTGTTCTCTGTAGCTGCCCTGTGTTTGCTCTAATAATTTCAGCTTGTGCAGTTTGTACCTTGTGATTGAGCTTTGTTAAACCCAGAGTGCAGAGATCTGAGTCGCCATGGCCTGTTTAAATAGGCATCACATCCCACCCTTTTCCTTTTAACTCCATGCTTTCTCTGCAAACTTTTGGAAATGGGATCTGAAGGGTTTTTCTCCAAAGAGTGAGAACAGAAGAATCTCAATCATTGTGCTTCAGGACAAGATGTCTAATAGTGAAATAGTGGATGAACAAGGAGAGCTTGCTGGAGACCATTTGTCTCTTGAGAGCTGTGTTCGTGTTATCTGGTGTTGCTTCCCTGGAGCAGGAACTCTGTCACTCTCACTGAAGCTCCTGGCCCATCCTGGGTCCCTGTTCTTGGCCAGCCAGTCCTCTTTTCAGCTGTGGGAATTCCTCCTTTCTGCCACAGTGCAACAGCCATTAAACTGCACGTTTTCTGCAGTCCTTGCTGTTTCAGGAATACTTTTGTTTAGCTCAAACAGAGCTGCTCAGTTTGGAGGGGAGGATCATCTTACAGACTGCCTCTTAGCCATGCTGATTTTGGGAAAGCTTCTTTGAGTATCCATTTGGTGTAGAAAGTGTCAAGCTTTCTGGTTCCTTTGTGCAGCTTGGAGAGTATATCCCAAACAGTTCACAAATCCTGTCACCAGTAAAGAGGCTCCTTTGCAAATTGGAGTTGCTGAGTTTGACCACTGACAACCCCATTAAATTAGTCAGGACTTTTTTCATAGGTGCTTGTGTTCCGATGGGAAGAGAGGGATAAAGCTGCAGAAAGGGCAGCTCAGACTTGCCCACAGGGAGTCAGGGATCAAACTTCTAACAGGTCTTCTCTTGGGGTATCTGCCCTAGTCCTCTCCTCTGCCCCAAGCTGGTGTTCATGGTGTGGGAGGCTCTGGGCTGGTTTATTTGAGATTCCCTCCCATTGCTGAAAGATCCTAGCTGGCACTTGCATCTGTATTTGGGGGAGTAATTGAGATTCTGTGCTCCCTCCCCATGTAATGCAAACAGCTCTCTAATTAAAGGCAGTTGGTGTGGAGTAGCAACAGGGGAGAAGCGACATTTACCTCTCCAATTGGTTCTCCTGCAGTTAATTTTCTTTCCTTTAATGCTTTGTCCTTGTGCGGATTTGTTTCCAGTCTTACATGAAGCATCAAAGAACAGCAGACAGTGTAAATTGGACTGTTGGATGAAGGTCGTTGCTATTTTTTTCCATTTTTTTTTCAGGAGGCTTTAAGATTTTAGGCTCCCAGTAGATCCTCCCCTAGCTTCCCTTGGGCAGTGGGGCAACAAGAAACAACCTTCCTCCAGTAAGGTGGACTAATGAGACCACTTCAAAATCTTACCCAAACACAGTAATTTGTGTGGATGCAAAAGCCAGCCACTGCTGCCTCTGTGGAATGTGTGCTGGATCAGATCCCCTCTTTACAACCTCATTCCAGTAGCAGGGAAGCAGCTCTGCCAATGGCCTCTAATCCTGCAGGCACAATTTCTGTGTGAAAAGAGCTAGAAAGTATAAAACAAAGATTGTCACAGAGTAAAAGTACCAGATCACTTGGACATTGATACCTCCTTAAGAAGCTTCATGGAAACCACTGTTTTAATATGTGTGTTTCTGTAAGTATTTGCTCTGGTGTTGAGGGAGGCATTTGGATTAAAAGTTCAGGAATTGTTCTGAAATTATTATAGAGCTAAACAAAGAAAGCAAACAGAGCAATGGAAAGAGTGTTAGTTTCCTGATCACCAGTTCAATCTGTGCTGAAGGCCGGAAAACATTCTTGTTCGGTTGATTCCTGGACCATATGAACTATACTGGTCATCATTTCCCAGATGTCAGATGTTTTATCAAGTTTTATGATGGGATTTGCTGCACATCTTCAAAAACGAGTTAGTGGAAAGCTAAATCCCATCCTCAATATGTGCTTTTTCTCATCCCACAAATAGAGTTTGATTTGAAGATTTCCCTCTCCTCTTTGCTCCTTTAACACTTTCTTTCAGGAAGGCAAGGGGAATTTGCACGGGTTCTGTGATCTCTGTGATGGAGCTAAGCCATTGATTCATCAGGCATTTGGCACTCAGGGATACTTGAGTAGGAAGAGTGAAGTAAAGTAGGTTACAGACAAATGTCCCCAGCAAAGTGGTGTCCATCCCCCACCACAGAGCACTCTGCTTGTTTTGTGCAGTAAGAGAAAAGAGATTAAAACAGCTGCAAAAAGTACCAGATTCTGAAAAGGTAAATAAAATTGTTAGCTTGTTAAGCTTATTAACTCTAGCGAGGCTCATTGGGGGATTTCTTGTCAGCTTCAATAGGAAACTGAAAACAAGTTCTGAATAAATTCTGTGGTGCCTTGCACATGAAAGGCTTTGAAAGCACTTCAGTAATCTGGGATATCAGCAGTGACTCCTCTCCCTGCTGACTTGCAGCTGTTGGAGGCAGCAAGTTCTGCTTTTGCTTCTTGCTTTGCTTGCTGAGCCCAGCTGGGGCAATTTCACAACTGTCCGGGGTGATATGTGCCATGTGACAGCCCAGAGCTGGGGAAACAACGTGGAATTTAAATGCTAGTCCTGATGTCAGGCTCCGAAATAAATACTGATAGAAAGTTTTTCTTGGGGCAGATTGAAGCCTCTGTCCTTCCTGTCGGCTGAGTGAAATTCCTCAGTTTGTTTTCCCTATGGATTGTCATTTTTCCTCTAACAGCAGCAGCACCAGCAGAACGCAGAAACAGTTCAGGAATGCGTCTTCCAAAGTGCTCTTGAAAGAAGAAAGATTTATGTGTAAGGAGCAGTGGCAGGCTGAGGGAAGAGGACAGGAATATTTATTCAAGCATTGTGAGTCTAAAGGGCTTTTGAGAGCTTGCAGAATATTTTAGAGGAAAGATGCACCACATGTAAGGGCTGGATTCTGGATTCATCCCTTTTTCAGGCACTGATAGCACTGAACTGTAGAGAAACATCTTCAGCAGACTTGCAAGGCGCAGCCTTTGATGTACTTGAGTCTTGTGAGTCTCTGTAAAATATGGGTTACACTGTTGGTGCCTTCTCTAGGACTACATCCTTTCCAGATCCTGACTGCATGTGTGGGTATGAATGGAGCATGGAATTGTTCTGTTTGTTACTGCGAGGTGTTCACTCTCAAGGGAGCGGCTCTAATGGATATTTTTTTTCCAGTGAAAGCTGCAGGCAATTCTGGATGATGCCATGTGAGTTGTAGGGGTTTATAGCAGCTTATTTTTTTTTCCCCAGCAGGCAGCAGTGACAAGTTGTGTGTAAATGGAGGGGTATCATTTATCCTCATCTGAAGGGGGTGCAGATCACCAACACAGACAGCAGCTCACTATAAATACAACAAATTGCCAAAGCTTTGGTACTGCTGTTAAGAATTTCCCATAGGCCCACAGCAGAGGAGAAAAAGAGATAGTCAAAAAGCAATTTTTTCTGGGTTTTGAAGGCCAGTTCTTTCCTGATGCTGCTGTGACAGTTGTGGAGCACACTGTGTTCTGCTGCTCTTGCAGTCCTATGGGAGGGCTCTCACCCCCCTCCTGGCGTGTAACAAGTTCCTGTTAAGATTTTTTTTGAACCCTGAAGCAGTTAAGGCAGTAGGGTGTCAGGAGGAGCATCCATAGCAAGGAGGATGGTCCCTGTGTGTTGGTGGGTAAGGAGTGCACTGGTGTGTAAAAGCTCTGAGGTGCAGAATGTGGTTTCATGTGCCTCCCTGTGCATATTCCCCTCTCTGCTCTGCACAGTGACCAGCCACAGGATCTTCCAACGTCTGGCCTTTGTCTCATCTAACTCTGCTTTTGTCTTCCCTTGGTATCTCTTCTCCTGGCATGGCACTAACATCCCATCACTGCCACCACGTACACAAGCTGCTGGAATTGGTGGCAATCCCAGTGAATGATGCTGCCTTTTCCTTTGTGGCCATTGGGATTTTTTTTTTCCACTTCGCACGTAGGTTCTCATCTCTGCCTGTGAGTAATTTTAATTGCAAATCTCCAGCTGTACTAATTCTTCTGCTTTCCAGGTAAAGCAGCTCTGTGGAGCGTCGGTGCCCTGCAAGACGTCATTCTGCTGTCGAGGGACCTGCTGAACCCATAACTGTGAAAGGGGAGGCTTTCATCTCTGCAGCGTTACCACCAAACCAAGCCTCACCTCCTCGAGGTGCTGTTTGTACAGCAGGCTGTGGATCTTCTGACTAAAACAGCACCATTTGGTTCCCTGGTGTCCCAGCTCCTGCGTTGCAATGACCAGAGTTCCTCTTTGCAAACTGGGCTCTCGCTTTAGGAGGGCTGCAGTGTCACCAAAGCATGACAAGGTGCAGCTCCTTACAGTCTAAATAAGTTTTGCAGAAGGAGGAAGACAAGATTAAAATGAACTGCCCCAAGGACTTATTTTCTAAAATCCTAATTCAATACTTCAGACACTGTTAAACTTCGGTCATTGTTAAACGGATCATGTGTTTAAAAAAAAATCAAGAAGTATTTTTGGGCCTTACAGAGGTGACTTAGGACTTAAGATGGTAAAAATGTAAGCCATGCTGAAATACCACTATGTTTGGTGTAGAGTTTTGGGTGGGAAGGGGATGGGAGGTTGACTGATGTAGGAAAATTTCTTGCTACTGATTTTTTTTTTAAACAACAATTGCACTAAGTTTTCATGATGACACTCTCATTGCCCCAGGGAGCTCTGATCAGATCAACTTCAGTGAGTGAGACCACAGGGAAATAGGAAGAATCAGGCATGCTCTAAACTACAACAATCTTGGATTAAAGAAGATATATTTTTGTAATTTTCTGCCCTTCCACTGGGAGTAAAACCAGTGTTTTGTACTGTCCTGTGCTGACTGTAATTTGTCTACAATTCATTACTTTTTTCTAAGCAAAGTAAGTCCTCATGTGGAATGATTGGATTGCAGAAAGAACATGTCTTATTTTTCATGGAAGCTTCATGTAAGTGATCTTTTTCTCTGTCAAACTGGAAGTTTTCCCTTACTACCTGCTTGGCAAAGCTCATTTAACTCAAGGAGGCATTTTTAGCCGTTGCTCCCTGCTGTGCTTTGTGCTGCAGAGGTCAGAGCTGTGGGATGACACTGGGAATTAGATTGCTGCGTCTGGAAAGGTCGGGTTTGGGAGACCACAGGCATCCAGGCATTCCAGGCCAGCGGTAGAAAGGGCAAACCTAACTGGGTTAGTTTCTTTACTTTGTGGTTTTCCTTTAGGGTAACCACAGATGAAGTTCAGACTTTACTGTTTACTGCACTCCTCAACACCTTCTATTTTGGGTTTTTAAGCTGGCTGGAACCTTGCTTTTCTTGGGGAACACATATTTTTCCAATTGTTTTAGGATTGTCCCACTGTTTGCTTGACCCTCTCCCAGCCTTTCAGTTGCAATCCCTCAAGGAGACTGCAGTTTCTGGCAAAGCACCAGCCTTGCAGCAGGCTGCCACTTTTGGGACTTTTATCCTTTCTTTTTTTTAAAGGCCTATTGAGATTTGAGGCTTGTTGAGAAACCAGACTGCTTTGTCATGGTGCCACGACCTGCGCCAGTTCCGTGTGGTTCCCCTTGGCCCTTCAGTGAGTAAAAGGAGGCAAAGGGGAATTTTTTTCCTTTGCAGCAGCCTTGTGCATTCATCCCAGCAGCTGCATACCCCCAGCTTGCTTTCCCTAGCCATGACTCAGCAAAGGCTTTGCAGACAGCCAACTCAGCCTGGATGGAAAAACCCCAAAGCAGACTGTTGTGTTAATATTAGTCATCAAGGCAATATAAAATGCTCTATTATTTTCATTCATGGAATAGTTTGAGTCATTCTGTGCCACCAAGCAATATTCGACATGTCAGCTGTGAGGTGAGGATGGGCTGGGCAGGTTGTTCTGCTGGTAGGAATTACAGGGAGCAGAGAGTGGAATGGGGCTGCAGGTTGAGGTGAGGTCTGGAGCTCTTTCTCCAGCTCAGTAAAACAGGTTTCAGGCTCTAGGCTGGATGCTCCAGAAGGAAATACTGAGTTTCTTCAGGGCTGCAGGACTTTGAAGGCTGGGAATTGAACTTCTTGGGCAGACCAAGAAGTGGCAATGCTGAGAGAGAGGGAGGTTAAAAGCTCCTGTTGGCATTTGCAGAAGAGGGAATGGGATGAGGTGGCTGCCCTGTCTGTGCAGGCACCATGGCAACGTGCTCATGCCCACTCTCCTGCCACGCTCATTAAACTGAGCATCAGGCACTTTCAGGGTGGGGGACAGGGAGTGAAACCATCTCATTTCACAAAAGAAGGGCAAGACCAAGTTACGTAGGAGAGAGATGAGAAGAAAAGATGCATGAAGGGCACTTCTCCCTTCTGAGGGCAAGTCAGTTCCTAAGTCAGTTTTTCCAGCAGCTTCAGGTCACTTGCTGAGTTAGGCTGGCAGAGGCCTTCTGCTCTTCTTGCTTGTAGCTTAAAAAAAACAAAAAAATCCCACTCTTTTTACAACATGGCCAAATCTCAATGGTGGACAGGGACCAGATATTTAAGATGTTGAAGATGGAGGTGCTCAGTGGCAGCTGGGATTTCCTGGCTCCTTGGAGAAGTCCCAAACTGTGTGCCGTAAGCTGAAAAGTGCTTATAGGGAAGCAGCAGCTGCTTGGTGGAAGTAAAAGGTCAACCTGACCAATTGCTCATGGTCATGAAAATAATCCAAATGCTCTGTCTGATACTCAGTTGCTGTTGCAAATGTGAGGCAATGTTTACCTCTACAAAACTTGCTGTATGTGATTTAAAGTGTCTGGTTAAATATTCTATAGCTATATTTAGTTAAGATTTTAAGAGCACTTGACGTGACTCATTTAATAGTATATATATATGAATATTTTTTTAATTGTAGAAATCAGTTTAAAACATAGCTTTAATAATTTGGACTGTTTGGTTCAGGTAGTTCTAGGAGTTCATCAGAGAAGAAATAGTCATTAACCACTACATGAGTTTTGTACCTTAATGTTCTGTGTAACTTACACTGCAGATTTAATCTGATTGTTACTGTAACTTGTCTTAGTATCTGCTGCTGTTTTGTGTTGCGTAGTCAAATTTGCTTTGTTCAAGAGCATTTTAAAAGGCATATTTTTTTGTTACAGAAAATGAAAACAGAAATGTTATTACAGCTGTCTGCCTGTAGCTCACTTACTGCTTACAGAATCCACCGACTCCTGGCTGAGGCAAGCAGAGTATGTGAGTCAGAGGCTTTTCCCCTTCTGCATGTGGAGGGAAAACCCTGCACAGAACAGCAGCTGCTTTACTCCAGCCACAGCCCTATCCCCAGAGATTACACTTGAGAAGCCAGAAATCAGTGTGCCATGCTTACCTGCAGAACTAAGTACACAGATAGCTTTGTATTTGCATTTTTTCCCCCTTTTGTACCCTGGAAGCTGCAGAGATGACTGCAAACACTTGTTTAGCACACTGACTTTGTGATCCCCTAGTGTTTATCTTAAGGCCAAACTTGTAAGAGTCTACAGGCACTAATGAAGCTTGAACACATAGACACTAATTAACTCAAACACTTTGTTTGTAACTGTTCCCTCTAATTCCATGTACATGGTATAATCTCTGCAGGGTGATGGCCTGTGGTTTTTGTTAAAGTTCTTTCCTTGTTAGATGAGTTTCTGCTGCTGCAGTTTGTGTGTGAGGACATATCAGGACCATGTGTTCAGTTTTGTGCAATTGCTTTGAAGTTTTTTTAAAAGAATTTGTCATTGTGACCAAAGCTTCTTTTTAAGGAAAAATTGGTTGCGTTTGAATGGACTTCATGTGTTTCAATAGAAACTGCCATCATTAAACATGTTCTTGAAATCCCTGTGCTGTGTGTTATGTTTAAGGCAGAAATGGGAAAGGGATGTTGCTTTTTGGAGTGAGGTGAATGTCAGAGCACCCATGTGCTTCATTATTAGAGGGCTGCAAGTCCTTTTGTCCTGTGACTCTGAATCAGAGCCTGACAAGGGGGAAAACTGTATTTAGCAGCATGGTAGAGGAATATGTTTCATCGCACAGGGTCCCCATCAACCATCAGGAAGCTGTGCTTACTTCTGGGATCAGGAGGCAAAACCCTCTGCAACAGGGAAGGGGTCTCAGTGCCTTTGACTTCAGACTGTTTGGTACCTCAGAGCCCACAAACTGTAGCCCTGTTGTCCCAGACTCTGAGCACCCCTGGGCCGAGGTTGTCCCCTCCCTGGGGTGGCCAGGTCGCAGCACAGCTGTTCAGCAGACTTCCTTCCCCTCCAGATTTGATTAAGTTGCTCATCTCTGAAGCAATATTGCCTTGTGGCTTTCAGGGCATGGCAAGATGCTGAAGTGCTGGAGATAAGGATCAGGGCGGTCTGAGGCTGCTTGTTCCACCCTTTTGGCACTTCTCAGAGGACTTTTCCTCCTGAATATGGAGAGCAGACACTCCTGGGCTCTGGAGGCAGCTACAGGACAGACTGGTCCAGCACCCTGTGCATGGGTTAGCTCTGCCTCTCTCCTCTGCCATGTACCACATGATTTCTCTGCCTTGATGTCCTCTTCTCTTCGGGAACAGTCTAAGAGTAATTCAGTGCTGCAGACAAGAGGCAGCTGCTGTCCCACCTCTGCCAGAATTATGACCTGCCAGCAAAGTGAAGCTCAGTCTAATTCAGAATACCCTCCAAAATGCTGTCAGCCTTGAGCCAGCTGTTGAGCAGCTAAGCTGGTTTGTGTAGGAAGCTGTAAGAGCCCTCAAGGTAAGCCCTAGCCTAACTCTGGCTAAGCAGGACAGGCTCCTCTTAGCACAGGCTGCAGGAGTGAGGATGTGACAGAACAAAAGGCAGAGGCTGCAATGGCTGGTGTGCTTACCTTCCTGATGAGGTCTCAAGTGGAAGATGAGCAAATGACCTGTGGAAATTATTACCTAAGTAAGAGCTGAAGAGCTGAGTTTGATGAAGGTGATTGCAGCTGGGGCTGTGTGAGGAAGGGGCAAGGCTCAGCTTAGCCCTTTCTGAATTTTGACATGGGGAAGCCCAAAGCTGCAACAAAAATTTTCTCAGGCATGTCTTAATACATTTTTTTTTCTAAATGGGTCCCATTAAGGGGATGTTTCTGCAGTATCTAGAAGAGTTCTGCATGGACCAGAGTACAACACAGCTTCCCCTCTCCCGTGGGTGGCTGTTACCACCCTCGTACAAGCTGCTGCTCTTATTAGCAAGTCTGTATGCAGGAGTGAGGTTAAGTGAACAGAGCTAATTCACATTTATAACCCTGGAAAAGGCAGGGGGGTGGTGTCTTCCTTGTGTTTCAGTGTCCCTGATCTTTGAATGCCTTGATACTGATAACTGCAAAATTGTCAGTGACGTGTGGCAAATGCTATCAGAGACGGGAGCTGAGCACTGAGATGATTGGAATCATGCCTGACAACAAGCTCTATTAAGAGTATGAAACAGGAGAAGCTCTAATTGCTTAAGACCGAGTAGTCTGTAACTAGGCTGCACAGAAACATTGAGGGTAGTTAATCTCCCTATCAGCTGGCAATTACCAATTACCAATTTTGAAGTCCCTAGAAACTCTTCCAGCTCTGGTTTCAAACAGACACCCACTCCATGCTGGCTCATTTCTCCCGTGGCCATTTGCTCACAGCATGTTAGATGAGCCAAACATATTTCAAAACAGTACTTCTAATTCATGGAAAACAACCCTTCAGCTCAAGAAAGCAGCATGGAAGGCGTGGCCATTGCTTTTAAAGCTAAGAAGCAAAGGGTGTTAAAAATCCAGATGCAGTTTTTGACGGTTTAGGAGGCATAAAGCTGGTTTCTAGGCTTCTCTCTCCCCTCGTGCTGGTGTCTCCAGCCACCTTGTTCCCTCACTTGCCCCTGCCTTGGGGGACCAGCAGCAAGGGGAGCCCGGCTCCCTCCAGCTCCATGGGAAGGACCCACTTAGGCTGCATATGGACAAGGAAGGAGAAGGCAGGTCCTGAGGAGATTGAGGAGCTGCTTCAAAGCTTCAACCAGCATGTTTAATCTCTATCTTGGAAGATGTTACAATCCTAATTGCCAGCCTTCAAAGGCTGCCAGCCCTGGCTTGAGAACACATTCCTGGTTGTTATCTGTCTCTGCCCAATCCATCCTGCCCAGTGATGGAGGGAGCTCAGTGATCGGAGTGTGAAACAAGGACAAAGACTCAGGTTCTCTGGCCAGGGTTTCAGCTCCATCGTGTGCAGATGGGGGACTGTTGGTTTGAAGGATGAGGAGGAATAAGGATTGGATGACCTTCTGCACCACCTCAGTCAGGGCAATTTATTTTAAGGTTTTTCTGTGAAGGGTGACACATCATCTGCTTAAAGCTCATCCTGATTCCTCTAAGCTTCTTGCAGTGGCTCTTTCTAGATAATATAATTCGATTTTATTCTGTCTTATCAACACCAGATACCTGTCTAGCACCAGACACCTGCCCATGACCTTTACCAATTCCAAAAGCCAGATGAGCCAGTTTAAGCATCTTCTCTGACCTGTGCTGAGCAGCACAGAACATCCTTGGGGGCTCCTCTGCCAAGTCTAAATGCCAGTGAAATAACTATGGTACAGTTCCCTCTTACATCCAGATTGCAAAGAGATTCTGGGTTATAGGAGCACAAAGGCCAACCTCCCCTCCAGACTCACTGGCCCCGCTCACAGTGAATCCTCAGTGAGTTTCAGATGTGTGTTTCTTGCCAGGGAACAAGTCTGTTAAAGGGGCCTGTGTTGATGTGGCTGGTCCTCATCAGCTCTCATGCTAGTCCAGAATAACCACTGCACTGCTACTGGGCAAAAATAAACACTTTGTCATCAATTCCTTGAAGCATCACTTCCAAATCCTTTGCCTCCTCCAGTTTTTTCCCCTCCACAGATTTCCAGACTGTCTGTGCCTTGATACAAACATTTATCTGAAGAGAATATCTTTTTTACAGACACATCTCTCTCCCTCTGCCCTCAATTCATAAAGGTTTAAGCTCAGGTCAAGAACATATGACATTTCCGCACTTCATTTTTGCCTGGCTGTTAGCAGAGTTGTCTCAGCACCTTTTGGACAGTGTCTGAAATTACCTGGTTCTCTCCACCTTGCATAAGGACTCGTACAGCACAGATCAATTGGCACTGAGATGATTCTCAGGTAAACAGAAAAAAAACCCAGTCTGTTTAGCCAGTGTCTCCTGTTCCCTTTGCTGTGTACAACTTTTTTTGGGTCAGACCAGTTCCTCTTGCTGATGGTGCAACAATGATTTCAGAGCTCAGCAGTGAATGCAATGGTCCCTGCCCTTCTTCCCTCCTGCCCCTTTTGCCATCCAGCTTCCCATGGTATTTCTGCCACCAAATTCCCAGTTTCCTGACTCCAACCACTGCGCCTTACCTGCAGTACAGATTAACAACACCCTTGTGGATAAAGCTGTGGCAAAGGAGAAATCAATCTCTTTATTTTGGACTAATGAGGCAAAACATTGCTGCAGCAACCTACTGATGAGGATGGGTCTTCCTAGAAAGGCAGGGGTTATCCAGAACAATGCTGAGATCCTCCGGAACTGCCATTTTCCATGTCTGACTCAAAGGGTGAACACATGGAACTGGATGATCTTTAAGGTCCCTTTCAATCCAAACCACTCTGCGATCACATGATTCAAGGTTCCAATCTGAGCTCCTATAGTTAAGAGGCAGGATTATTTTGGTAGTTTTAGCACTCCTGAAGCTTGCTAAGCTTAAATGAAAGAATGGTCCTGCTCAGGGTGCACACAGACAGGGCAAGGCTCTTGCTGAAAGCTTCTATTTAATGAGCTGTTCAAATGAAGGACATACTCTGTCCCTCTGCTCGTACAGAATGTTTTTTAAATCACATATTTGCAGTGCATTGTTCATTGCTGTTCAAGGAAACAAATGATTTGCTTTTAACATAGTCACTATCAGAAATAAGTTATTCAGTGTTTACTGCTTGGAAGTTAAAAAGGGAATCTGAATTTCTTTTTAGTTCCTTCCTCTTTTTTTTATTATAGATATATAAGCTGCAGGGCACACTTTTATGCTCCTGTAGCCAAGATTTTATAGAATTGACTAATAATCTATTTTGCATATTTATAAACACTTTATTATTTATTAATGGTGCATTTCAGGAGTAAATTTATAATCCTGCCATGTGATCTCAGCCTTTTAGAGAAATATGGTTGCTCGTGTCAAAGAGCTGGAAATTAGAGCTGGCATAACAAAGAAATGAGTGAGAATATCTCATTAGTGTGAGAGCAAACAGGCAGGAGCCTCTATGAGGATGAATACACGCACATGGAGATGTCAAATGCAGAACACAGCACTCAAGATGTATCAATTCCTGCTTTGTTTGCTCTAAACCCACAAGAACACAGCATAACCCTTCAAAATAAAGCAAAAGCACAGGCTCAATACACCCAGTGCTCCCTGTCCAAGCTGACATTACTGCCCTGGGCCATGCCACCCCCTGGCATTTTAAGCTTCAGGATTTTGAAGAGTTCTGATGTCCACCTTGGTGGCTTCAAGCTTGAAGATACAGGTGACCAAATCACCTCACTACTGCTGGAAGTCACAGATCCCTCACCCGTTTCCAGTCCTAAATCTGGATGTCTTGGCACACCCTCTCCACCCTGAGCATTATCAAACCACTCAGAGAGGGGCGCAAGGAGCAAACAAGCACATGTACAAATGTAGTTTCTGATACCAGCATTATTTCACTTAAAACTAAAACACCTTCTGTGTACTCAGAACAAATTCCCCCGAGCTACTTTTTCTACCTTACCTGTCTCTAGGAATCCCCAGATCTCTCTGGTCAGGTGTGGAGCTAACAAAATACTTCCCAACCGCCTTGTACCACTTGCGGTGGTTGCTGCACTTGTGCCCTTTATCATTTTCTGGTCCTGACTTTTCCTCCCTCTGGTCCCATCAGGTGACCAAACACTTGCCAAGTACTGTCCTTTCTGAAGCTGCTCCTCACTCCCCAGTCACTATCCATGAGGCCCGGGTGGAGGAGGAAGCCCGGTGAAGGAGGCACAAGGCTGCAGATCCAAACAGAGCTGGCAGCTTGTGTAAAGATACAGCATTGGGCTGAAAGTTTCTTGGTTATTCAGATTCACCAAATCACATCCCTTTAAGTGCAAGGATGCTGAGGCTGCCCCAGTGCTTGGCCCATGGCACCATGGCTGTGCTTCTGGGGAAACATGTCATTTTTGGAACCAACCCCCATGTCCAGAACTTCACAACACAAAATCCTCCAACAGCTTCAGTGGTGCTGTGTGCTTTTCTTACCCCTAGAAGACGCTTTCTCCTGGCTCCTTCCAGCCATAGAATGAATGACACATCCTTCCCCAGTGCCAGGGCAGGGTTATTCAGCCGTTTAGCTGTGTGGCTGCGCTTGGAATCGCTGCACGGCTGGCTGGCTTTCCATCAGGCTGGGCTTGCAGCTTGTGCCAACCTGGGCAGCCTGAGCCACAGGAAAGACCTCCCAGAGCTCCATCCCTTAACCAGGGCTTCACAAGTCAGCTGGGGCATCACCACCGTGCACTGAGGGCTGCAGAGCCTAAAGCTCCCACAGCCTCAGGTCAAAAGCCTGGGAGCTGCATCTGTCTTTTCGCTCCAAAGCTGGCAAGCAGAGAGTGTGCACTGACGTCTCTCTTGGTAAGGGAGAGCAGATTAATGAGTCTGGCTCATAAAAGCTGGGAAGGAGAACTGAGGGGACCTGCCAGGCTCTTCATCAGCAGAACAGGCAGCCGGGCACAAGGTGGGTCTGCTCCCGTCACGGGGAGCTGCTGAGCAATTTGCCCTGTGCCAGAGGCATCAAGGTGCTGCTGCTGCTCTGGGGCAAAAGCCTCGGAAAGGCGATGTTTCCCCTGCTCGTTTTATTTTATTTTTCTGAAAGGAGCTCGGAGCGTTTGGAGTTTTCTTTGATAGGATTTTCAGAGGAAGCAGAACAGACCGTCTGTGCCTCGCCTTCTGATGGGGAGCAGGTGGGGAAGAACAGAAGTGGAGGGGAGAAGGTGAATGGAGCTGCAGTTTGGCAGATCTGAGCATAGCAACATGCCATTAATGCCATCTAATTGTTCCCTGCACCTCGAATAATGTGCAAAGCATTAGCAGTAATAGCAGCTCCATTATGTTCCTGTTTTGATGTGCTGTCTAAAAACGTAAAATCTGAGGAAGGACATAAGGAACGTGCAATTTTAGGCTTCCTTTGGCATTTTGTTTTTGTGCAGGACCTGAAAATACTTCATTTCAGCCTATTAAGAGCTAATAAAAATGTGTACAACCAGAGGAAATATTTATGGACCTCACGAATATCTAGTGTTCCACAGGTGTGGGGTTAGTCAGTGGTTTAGGTGCTGCACTGAGCTTTTGTACACCATATCTGTGACCCTCACAAAAAAACATGAACTGCTAGGTCAGAGACCAAGAGCCTTTGTTCAGAGCTACCTTTTTTTTAGCAGAACTAATTCTGCTGGCTTAGAAGCCATGTTGGGATGGAGGTAGAAGGTGCGGGGGAAACAGCCTGGCTTGAAGCACTGGGGGAAGAATCTGTTCCTGCTGTTGTGGAGGTCAGCTCAGCCCCTGGTGATGAGTGTGTAACACAGCCAATACATTAAATCATCTGCCTCGGTGGCTCCAGCTCTCTCCCCATCACACTCCACTGGCTGGCTCTCATCACTGGGGGTTTGGAAATGTGCTGTGGCACCTCCAAGCACACAGAGGATGTCACAGCTTGGTGTCATTCAGCCTGCATTAGGCTTCGGTGCAGCACATACTGACCACGGATGAGGGAAGGAGGAAGGGTTCCTGCCAAATATGCACCTGGTTCAGCTGAGATGACACAAAGGTGGATTTCCTGCGCTGCCAGCTCCCAGCCAACAAGCCCTTACTTTGTTCTCAGTACATGGAGGCGTTGTTTTGGTTTTTTGACTTTGCCCACCCAGCAGTAAAAAGCCAGAAGGATGAATCCTGCTCCAGCTGCCACCAACACAAATGCGGTGCTTCCCTCCACGCTTGCAAGAATTCAGTGCCTTGTGTGTACAAAACAAACTGTTTTTCCTTTAGCTCCAGTGCACAGAGGGGAGACGCCCCAGAGAGGTCTCAGTGGCAGAGGGGTGGTGGATGGGTGGTTGCACTGAAGATATTCAGGTGAGATGCTGGAGTTTGTCACACCTCACCCTCTTTTCCTGCCCGAGGCAGCCTGCAGCCCACAATGTTCACCCTGTCACAGGGCATTTGCCATTGTTGCTGCCAGGAGATTTCCTGGCACTTGCTGGGGAGCAGGGACTCGCTGAGAAGGAAGAACTCAATGTGGCAGCAGCCCGGAGCCATGGGAGGTGAGAAAATCCTCTTGCACATAAGGCAAGAGGCCAAGCTGAGATTTCACAGTTTGCTGAGACATGGTCTTAGCAGTGACCTACATTTGTGCATGATATGTGGGATGCAAAGATGCACAGGACATGATGGCAGAGCTGGGGAAGGGCAGGAGTGGTGTGTGGTTCTGGGGAGGCTCTGGGAGGCTGTGCTGGTCAAAGCCAGACCCTCAGGTTTGGGATCAGTTGAACCAAGCCAGGGTGCCTGACCTGTTTTCCATCAGCCAACAACAGCATGAAACCAGTGCCAGAGATGGCTCTCCCTGGGCAGCCTCAGAAAGCTGCGGGAGGCAGGAAGAGAAGAGGAGCATCGATAGTGATTTGTCCAAAGCACCTCAGTCTTGAAATAAACAGTTCAGGAGAGAATTTGGGCTATTTCTGTTCCCCCAGCTGTTCAAGCTGTGCTGTGTCCTTGATGCCAGGCTATCCAGGATTTGGAGACATTCCCAGGGTGAACATCATTGCCCTTTCAGATGCTTTTGTGTCGCTGAAAGGCCACCAAGCACAGCTAGGTGACCCAGGTGGCTGCTGTGAGCTATCACAAGCCTTCCCCAGGGCACGTAGGCATCAGGAATGATGTTTTTCCCATGCCTTGTCTCCAGAGCATACAAGGATGGTGCTTCTTCTTCTTTCCCTCTTTTCTCACGCCATTCCTCCTCCTTCAGATTTGTCTTTCATCTTTAGCTTGTGAAAAGAATTGCTTATAATAATCTAGGACCATTTAAAATATCCTCCCAAACTTAGAGAAAGTAACAGGCATGTGAGAGCTTTTCCTTTCTCCCTGTGCACAAATTCAGTCAGTGTGACTCATATTTTCTGGGTATCCTAGGTGTAGAGGTGATGTGATGAATGGTGACAAGGTCTGAAAGGATCAGTGAAAGTGGCACTTTCAGAAAAGACAGATGAAGTGTATGAAGAATTCCCTTATGCACAAAAAGCACCCGACAGGTTTTTTTTTTTCCTCACCTATGTGAAGAAAGAAGAAACCTGGAGTGAAGAACTTGTCTCCAGTAAAGACAGCAGCAGGAGTGCTGCCAGTGGCAACCCAGGCAGGACATTTTTTGGGTGCACAGAGATGATCTGAGGGCTGGAGCAACTCTCCTACGAATAGAGGCTGAGAGAGCTGGGGTTGTTCAGCTTGGAGAAGAGAAGGCTCCGTGGAGACCTCATTGTGACTTTCCATACCTAACAAAGGCTTCTAAAAAAGGGAGAAACTGACCTTTCACAGAAGCAGATAGTGATAGGACAAGGGGGAACAGTTTTAAACTTTAAGAGGAGAATTATAGACTAGATATTAGGAAAAAATTCTTTATTGTGAGGCTGCTGAGGCCTTGGCACAGGGTTGTCCCATCCCTGGAAGTGTTCAAGGCAGATTGGAGGGGGGGCTGAGCAACCTGGCGTAGTGGAACGTGTCCCTGCTCATGGCAGGGGGGTTGGAACGAGATGATCTTTAAGGTCTTTCCCAACACAAACCATCCTGTAATTCTGGGATTCCACAATCATTGCTGGAGCTGCTGCCTGCCCATGGCTCTGCCAGGGGTGCTATGCATGGGTGCACTTTCCTCTGCCCCTGCCAGCCCCATCCAACACACTAGACAGACAACAGGAATGCTAAAATTCCTTTTGTTGTCCATCCTTCTCCTGCAGGGCATTAGTACAGCTAGTGCTGAGTGAGGAGATGCATTTACAGAGACCTGGGGTTGCTCTTGGCTCAGGCAGGGCCTCACTGCTGCCATGTGTGCAGGACACGCATGGTCTGGGCAGCATCTGCTTGGGCACGGCCGTAACTTCCCTCCTTGGACACCCAGGCAAAGCAGGGCACTCATGTGTGTATTCCAGATTCAACCTCAGGCTAGAAAGCATCAACATTGGCAAAAGGGCCTTATTTGGAGCTGTGAATGTAGGTCACGCTGAAGATCTGCGACCTACATTTCCCAGGTTTGAAACTGCAGAATAAGGGAAGTCACAGTCATCGAGCCCCACAGTGTCCTGCTGCTGCCCCTGCCATAGGGGAAAGCAGCCTCAAAGGTCCAGAACAGGAGGGAGATGGGCTGTTCTAGAGAAAACTGAGGTGCTCTGGGCTGGTTTGAAAGAATTCCAGTTTGTAAGCCAGGGCTGTGCGTGTGCTGAAAGGGCTGTGAGCACCCTGGAGCAGCCGTGGGGTGAGGAGCCCAGGGTGTTGGTGGGAGCTGCCCATCTCATCCTTTCAGCAACAATCAAGGCTCACTACTATGGGAAAAGTTAAAAGTCTTGCCCTAGGCCCAGCTAGTTGTCTTTATCACAACAAAGAAGTGAGCCAGGATGTCTCCCCAGGCAGCATGAGATGCTGAGTCCCGCTCCTCTCTCTGAATCACAGCTCTGTGTTTCCTTCCCACCTATTTCTCCTGCCCTGCTGCTGCTTCTGCCACTCCTCAGGCTCTCAAGCAACCAAAAGTCAAAATACTGGCTTGAAAGGGTTTGAAAAGATCCCAAATGAGGTTTGTTTTGTTTATTCTTTAGTCCTTTATTGTGTTTTATATAACGTTGTCTCCTAATTAACTTGGGCACCTCAGTGGTCAGCTATTTACACACTGCTCTGCATACCCTACCACCTGCAAGGTCTAATAGTTTGGGGTTTGGAAGTGAAAAATGAGCGTGGACTCACACTCAGAGCTGGAGCTGCAGAAAAAAGCACCCTTTGATGGCATATGAGGCTCAGAGGAGGATCACAGTCTTCTGAAGAGGTGTGCTCAGGCTGTAAGGGCATCACATAAGAGCCAGAGCTATCCTGCCTGCTCCAAATGCATCCTCCTGGGGTGTGTTTGATGCTGGAGAGCCAGAGCACGCCGGATTTCAGGCTGTGTGGAGGTCAGGAGCCAGGGCACAAACAGTGTTCTGGCAGATTTGGGCAATTAGAACCCTTTCTGAGTCCCCGGCAGCTTGAGCTGCTACCTCTGTGCAACCTGTGTAGTCTCATCAGGCTTTTCAGCATTTGCAATTGTCAAAGCCTTAGCAGGGGATCAAGTGTTAGATCCCCTGTTCACCTGCCTTGACGTTAACTGAAGAGTTATTAGTATAATAAACATTTAACTTGTTTTTTAAGCCTTTGGTGCGGAACATTTTGTAGAATTTGACTGCAAATCCAGACCCTGTGGCTTCTGTCAAAATACTAAATACTGAATTCTCTGCTTGCCTCCCTTCTGACATCATTAATGATAATAATCATCCCCCACAGCTGCTAATCCTCTTTGCAGAACACTCTGCTGAGAGCCGAGCTGAGTCTCTTCTGCCCTGCATATTCTGCAGTCATTTGTATCAATTTGATATGACCATGGAAATGACCTGGTGGGAAGTCAGACTGATGGAAAGGACCATGGAGGATGGAGGGCGGCAGAGACGAGCACTCACTGGTCAGGGACGGCTTAACCAGCCAGTGACCTTTAGTGGCCATGGAGCGGCTGCTGTCCCTCAGTGTGGGGATGGCGCAGCCACATCCTGCTCTTCATGTGAGAAAAGCAGAAGGCCATGAGCAAGGATTTCCCTGAATCCCATCTCAAGGTTCCAGACGTCATAGCTTGCTTTTATTTTTAACATGGGCAAAAATCAAGTGCGGTTGCTGTGTCAGAAACACACCCAAGCAAACAGAACCTGCGGATGATTAGCCTGACCCCCTGCCTGAGAAACCCATTTATTTTTTACATCTATCTCCTCTTGATGTGCGGGTGTTAAGTCTCAGCTCATTTCATGCTCCCCTTTAAAATCACCTCTGAAGCGATGGGTCCCCTCAGACTAACACTTGAAGGAGTGATTGCAGTATCTCTGGGACAGCCTTTGCCACAGTCTCACATTCATCAAGCACCAGTTTTGGTGCAAATTCAGCCTCACAGGAGAACGGCAGGACCTCAAATACTCCCTTGTACAATGGTAACAGGGAGCTTTTATTTAATGTTCTCCAACAATCTGTCTCCAAGAGCTTTAACAAGGTGGGCTACTGTTTCTCTCTCCCTTTGGAAAATCAAGAGCTGCAGCAGATACTGAATTACGTCCTCAAGTTCACACATTTTAAGGGTTGCCCAGCACCACCGGAGAAATAATTCCCATTAAATATACTTCTGATGAAATTTACAGTTCTGCGTGCTTAAGTTTTCCATGGCAATTATATGATTTTTGCAGATGTCCTAGACTGGGAAAAAAATCAAGATGACCCAACCTGCACATTTAAGGGATGTTTATTCCATCTGTGAGCTGCCTTGTGGAGCCCATAGCCCCACAGAGAAGGAGAGGAGAGCGCAGGGTATGTTTGATCCAAACTGTGATGCCAGAGGGGCTTTTCTTCAACATGTGGGTGGATGTTGGACAGGCTGGAATCTTTCTAGTCCGTCCAAATTCCCCCTCCCTTCTGTGTATTTGAGTCACTTTCTCATCTTTGAAATGTGTGGCTTTCGTCTGTGTTCCCCAAAAAGGCAAATGCTGAGACACTGAAGTGGAAATGCTCTTCTGCCTGGTGGGTGGGATGGGATTAAATTGTCAAAGGGATGGGGCACATGGATTTTCCTACTCACAGGTCCACTGCCTCTTGCAACAAGTCTGTGCTCTAAAAAACTGCAAAGTTGTGCCCTGTCTCAAAGTTCTGAACTGCGCACTCGCTCAGCTTTATGATAATTACTGAGGTGTCCAAAGAGAAATAGCTTTTTCTTGTGGTCTGTAGAAGATTCCCAGTCTTTGTACTTTAGCACAGCCTTTCCCCATTTCTCCCTCCTGGTTTATCACAACCCTGTAATAACCACAGACCACAAGGTCTATAAGGCTCATTCTTCTTTTTTTTTTCTTTTTTTTTTTTCTTTATGAAATGCCTCGTGGTCCTTTTATCGCCACACTGTAAAACCTAATCATAAATAATTAAAACTACAGCTGTCAAAATAAACGGCTGAAGTCCATTTTGGCAATGCTATGAAATATTATCCTACCAGGCTTTACGGGGGCAGTTGGATTTTTGTGTGCTGGCAGCCAGAGCCTGGCAGTGCCCTGTGATCAGCAATGAGTTCCCCAGTCATTAGTTCAAATCAGAGCAGCTCTGATGACAAGTTGATGGCAACTCCAAAGGCTGAGCAAGGTGCAGAGCAGAGCAGAATGGTTCATTTTGTCCCAATTTTTGAACAGAGGAAGGGCACAAAGCATTTGTGTAACGCTGTGTTCAGATGGGTTGGCAGCTGGGAGGGCTGCGGCCAGCAGCGAGCACGTGGCTTTGGTCAGAGAAGCAGAAATTCCAGCAGGAGCCAACAAACTCCTGGCATCTGGACAGGGCTGGAGCTTCCACGTGTTCTGCAGACCATGGTCTCACAGTGCCCTTTCTTTGGGCTTCACTTCAGATCTACCTTTTCCCCATCTTCTCCTTCCAAAACTGTTGGAGTCCAGGGCATTTTCCCTGCAGGTAAATCCACGTTGATTTGGACAGATCCTGCGGTGTGATGTGTGCAGCAGAGCTTGCAATGTGAGCATCCATCCTAGAGACCACAGGGCAGGGTGGGGCAGGAGTTTTCATTTGGATCTTGCTTAAAACTGCTGTGGGAGGCTCTGGCTCTCAGGATCTCTGCTCCCACCAGTACAGCAGCAATAACAAGCTCGTAAGATCTCCTGAACCTCTGGTTTCTCTCCCAGCTATCAGGCTAACCCTCTGGCTTCTAACAGTGAAAGTCCTGACCCAGGAGCTGCCGCCATGAAGGAGATGAAAGTGAGCCATGAGTGAGAGTGGGATGTGAGCTCCAGGTAAAAGCTGAGCTTTGCAAGAATGGGGGAAAGGGGTGCTGTGAGCCTGAACTACTTTTTTCACAGGGCATGCTATTCGTGGGGTTTTTGAAGTCACAGGTGTTGAACCTGAGATTATTTGGGATGCTCAGCTTTCATTAATGCAACAAAAGCTGTGAGTTTCTAGCCCTCATGGTTGCAGGGGGAAAACTTGAAAAGAGACCCTGAGAACCAGAAAAAAACCATAGTAAAATTAAAAATAGATGGCATGCAGGAAGACTCCCACAGGTGTTACTTCAAAAGCATTCCCTGCCACTACCTTGCTGCCTGATCTGTTTTGGGTCACTCAAACCAAGCTGCCCCAACCCTGTAATGCCCAAAATGTTGTGTGCCAGCACTTGGCCAAACTACAGAGCAGCTGCTATCACTGGACTCCAAGCTGCATTTTTAAGTGCCTGGATTTGGCTGTGGAGATGACAGCACCCCCTCCACGCCTCTGTTTTCCCTCTCTCTGGAGTGAGGATAATAGCATTGGCTCATTGTCACAAATCACATTGAGCCCTTCGTCTGAGGTGGGAGGGGATGTTTCTCAAAGAACCTCAGGCATTTTGGAAGCATTAAGTCCTAGTGAAAATCAGTTTGCAATTAGTCTTAGATGATTTTTGAAATTATTATTTCTCTGCTGGAGGGTGAGGTCTCATTCCTTACACAGGAAGTTCTTTCACTCCAGAACAGGAGCTTTTCTTGCAAAGGTTTTCCCCAGCTCCTACCCAGCTGCTGAACAAGCCCTTCTCCAGGTCCTGGAGACCTGAGGCTGGGCACACATTTCATGGGTCCAGTGCCCTCATGGCAGTGACCTCTGGGCACTGCTGATGCTGCTGCCTTCTCAGCCAGGAGCTCTCCAATCACTGCTGCTCTTGGATTTCTCTCTCCTTCACGGATCTGGCTGAGCCCTTTGAGTGGCTTTTAAATGCCACCTCCCCTGGGACTTGTTAAAGTGCTTTATCAGTGCCCATCTTCCTCTGCAGGGATGACCTTTAACTCATCCCTGCTGTTGCTACCTGACTCAGATCACCTTGGAAGAAAGGTTGCCATGGCGATTTCATATTCAGCTCAGCCAAAAAACCCAGCTTCTGTATCTTATTAAATGCTGCCTTTTGAGGACCCTACACACAGAGAGCCAAGGCCAGGGGTTGTCTGCATTCGTTGTAGCTAGGAGTTTGGTTCCCAGGAGCTTCCCTGCCAGCCAGCCTGGCTGCTCCTCACCCCTTTGCCAAGCCAAATGGGTTGTTTTGGTTCATTTTTTTTTTTTCCATGTTAGGTTATAAGCTGGGGGTTTGAAGCCATTAGTATTACTATGAAAACACTCCTCTGCGAAATGTCAATCTGCCTTTTCAAGGGGATTTTTCACTGCTCTAATCTAAACTGCTCTGTCAAATGTCAGCAACGGATGTTTAATGAGGATCAGTTGGAAGCCTTAATTGGATGGGTATTGAATGGGCTTCCTTTTTTTTGGTTGTTGTTTTATCCTTGGGATGCTGTTTTCACTAAGATCCTCATTAAATTTTAGAAGCTAATCTCCATTTAAACTACGAGCTCAGGGAACCATGGTCCTTGGGGGCTGCTGGGAGCCACGGCTGTTGTGGACTTCCTTTGACTTCTGGAAGGCAGAGAAAATCCATCCAGAATGCTTCTGTGGGAGCAGTGAGGAAGGACCATCTGGGGCCATAGGCAGTTATCCTCTTGCAAAAAACCTAAGTAACACACATGGAGAAAACAGTCTAAAGGCATCAAGGGCATGGAAGAGATGGAGAAAAAGCCCAGGAATGTTGTAGTGGCTCACCCAGGGTTCCCTTCTCCACTGAGAATGTGAACACAGAGACATGAGGAAGGGGAGCAGCTCACAAATGTATCCAGATGCATTCATGTCCAGATGGATTGGGCACCCCAGCAGTAGGCAGCAAACCCCTGATCCTATCCAAGGCCACAGATGAACCCAATCCCTCATAAATCCCTTAAAAACAGCCAGAGATGATGCCTGCATGGCCTGCAGCCGCCTCCCTGGGCCTCATTAACTCCCTTCCATCCTGCTCCAGTGTTTCCCTGCTGTCACCTCTGTCAGAGGCAACAGGTGCTGTGCAGAATGATTTTAGTGTGCCTGTCACCAAACACAAAATGCATCATGCTCTGTCATCTCAGAAATTACAGCTGAAACTCCTCTGAGCCATCCAAAGATCATCCCAGGCCAAATCCAACATCTTCCTCATCCCACTTCCTGGCATGAGATCCTGCTCCCAATCCTCTGGCATGTACCATGTTTCTGGCAGACAGTACTTGATGAGGTAGCAGCCACTTGGTGGATCCCCACAGCAGCATGGAAGCCCCCCTGCACTTTATTGCCTGTGCAGCACGTGCTTCCTGACAGGAAAACCTTTCCCACAGGGTTTATTTCTCCATGTGAACTCAGGGTCCCAAACTCCTTTACACGAGCAATTGTTCTTTGATTTTCTTTCCCTCCCTACAAAACAATTTGTAACAGCTGATTGTTAAAACATCCTGCTTTCCTCTCGTCATGCTTTTATTGTGTTTTTAATTAAAACTGTGGGAAGACCATAAAAGACACATCACAGATGCGAGTGTTTCCATGCCCTCTTTCACATTAAACACCCATAAATACCCACACACCCCTCCAGCACCTCCCTGCCCCCTTGGGCCTGTGGTACATTCAGGGGTCCACGTTTTTAACAGGCCCTTTGGCTTGGAACTGGCTCCTATTCCAACACACATGCAACACCTTCCCTCCATCCCTAATTGCCTTTCATTTAACGCATGCAATTACCAAAATTGCTTCTTCCAAAAATAAACCACAGAATGTTCAGAGCTGCCTGGCTTCTCAGATGGTTTTCGGCCAAGAAATTTGTGCCCTCCTGGTCTCTCCTGGGAAGCCCAGGAGGAGGCTGGCATGCTTGTAAATCTGCCCCTTCCATAAAATCCTGAGGAAAGGCGCCGTGAAACCTGTGCTCGAGGCAGGTGAGACGCACAGGTTACAAATCACAACGCCTGCCCAGTCATTTCTAGCCATTTGTTATGGTGTCTTAAGTCAGCAACCTCAACAACTCCCCTGGTCTCTAGCCAGGAATAAAAGTGCTGAAGGAAATCAGGCCACGGTAATTTCCCCAAACCCCAGAGCTAACATGCATGGCAATTAATTAATTTAGTGGAGAGAGGTTTTTTTTCTGCTATGAGCTCTCCCAGGGGCTGCCACAATAGCCCATCTCCCTGGCGGTCATCCCAGGGCTTTAATCATGTGTCCCACACAATTCTGCAGGAAAATTCAGCAGAAATGTTTCCAGCATGGTGCTTGAAATTCAGCCTCTGAGGCCCATCTTTCAAAGCAGAAATGTGACCTGAAGAATTGGATGAAGTCGTGGTGCTGTGGGGCTGCAAGTGCCTCTTGATTTCAGCGAGGTCAGGACAAGTCCCACCACACGCTGGCTTCTCAGCGCAAGAAACAGCACAGCATGCTAAGGCTTGGAGCCTTTTGGGGCTTATTATTTGTTTTAAAAGAAAAGAAAACATCCAAGTCTGGAGCTTGTGGTTAATAAAGAGCTTGTAGGAGCAAAGTTCATTTTCCCTAGAGTTGTTTCAGTCATGGAAGAACTTCAAGGGTTCTTTCTCCAGCTTCCTTGAATTTGTCATTGAAAGTTGCCTGAATTATGCCTGCAAACATCTTTAAATCTGATCACAGATGGAGCATAAATGCCATGTTATTGAAGTTGAAGGACACAGCTTACTTTCTGGGGAATAATACATGGGAGGAAGCTGATACAGAATTACTAGGATGATTCTTGTTTTGTTTTCTTTTAACCATGTTTCCTTCAAAGCTTCCATCCACAGCACAATACTCACCCACCCCCGTAACTAATTCATTATTTTACAGCAAGTAAAATCAAACAGGAGACAAATGATTGTTGTTTAGTGCCATTAGTTTCAATGGCTTTGCACAATATTTGAGTCATTGGCTCTCATCTTGCTTTGGAGGAATCCCAAATCTGGATGAATCTATGTGCATTATAAACCATCCATGGGGCCAGGGCAGGCCTGCCTAACAGATGGAGGTCCATATGCTTTGGCTCTGCACCCATATGGAACACTAATATGCAGTCCAGGAATAGAGCATGCCTCTTCTCCTCTTCCTAGCAGTCCCCAACCCAAAGTTGTTTCCAGACACAAGCCAGAGTTAAGCAAGTTCATCTGGAAGCGCTGCAGCAAGACACCATAAGACTGATGGTCCAAGCATAACATTTTCCTTGCTCTGTGGTTCCTGCTGAAGCCTAAATTGCAACATTTTCTAGAAAGCGGCGCGTGAGGCTTTCCAGAGCGCTGGTTAAAAACCTCATTACGCTGCTCTAATGTGCTTTAACCTTTGCTGCCTGGGTCGTGTGAGAACACCGAGTGCTCCATCAGCCCTCCACAGGGCAGCTTCTCCAGGCAACCAAGCCAGCAAATAGCTGAGGATATTTCACAATGTCTGGGAGGCTTTGTTTGCTGGAGGCACAGGATTAGTGTCAGATGGCCTGCCACCATCTCAGCACAGGGGGACTTAGAAGTTTTATTGCTGGCTGTGTTCCTCCAGCAGAGCCGTGGGTTTGTTCTGGCCAGGCACTTTGAGAGAGGACAATGGTCCCAGATGCTTTTTGGCATTCAAGAACAGTGTTTTTTCCTAATCCATGCTCAGACTCTGTGCTTTTCTCCTGGATACAATCAACAGATACTGCTCACTTCTATTTTGAGCATGAGAGCAGCAAATTCAGTGCCTGCACTGTGCAGCCTTCGAGGAGTTTGGTATCTCCCTTAGGATGACATCTCCTTGACCATGCCCGAGGTCTGTCCACCTCCTGCCTGTGCCTTCCTTAGGGGGTTGGAGATGGCTGAAGATTCCTTCATTAATCAAGCAGGAGGTATTTCCATCCATGTTGTTACCTCACATTTGTCCTCAGCTCATGCACAAGGTCTTGAGGGCATTGCAGTAGGAAGGGCCAGTGAGTGCTGATCCTGGTTCTTGTCGGGGCACGGGAAAATTTGCTTGGAGATGATGTTAAGCAGCCAAATGCATCTGCCTCCAGCTGGGCTGTGAAGGGAACCAGCCTGTGACAGCTTTGCTCATGCATTGTGATAGCTTTGATGAACAGGAGTTCATCAAACAGGAGTTATTCCAGCTAGAAAATGAGTTTGCTGATGTTGCTAATGCTGGGAGAGAAGTCTATCCTCTTGGGTGGATCATGGGTTTTTTGGTTATCATTCAGGCCTCTGTCCAAGGCCTTTCTCAGTCATTTCCTTGCCTACATGGGTGATGTGCAACCATCTGGGGGGCACAAGTAAAATGTGGAGTCCGTTCCGTGCTGCTGGTGGTATCCACAGGGAGAAGATGACCCAGCGTAGAACTTGGACATGAGCACTACTGGAGTTGCAGGCAAGATTTCCCAGCTCAGAGATGCTCAGTTGTTTTCACAGAGAAAAATAGGATTAAGTAGTAGTGAAGAGGAAGAAGGCTAGAAAGCATTTGATGTGGTTAAAAGGGGGACCTCAAAATGAAATTCGCTGTCTGGTGCTGAGGATGATAGGGTAACACACAGAGATGAAAATACATGCTAATATACCATTCATACTTGTGAGAAACCTAAAAATTAAAGGAACCAAAAGAGCTGAAAAATGTATGGTTTGGCAAAGCATTACATTGGAGACCATGGTCATGTGCCTGGTTTTACCTCCTGACATTGCAGGGCACTCTAGAGGAAACCAAACCGCTTCCCTGCTGTCCCTTGTGGGTCTCTCAAAGCTTTAAGCTTTAATCTCCATAGTTTCAAGCCTCTCTAGCATGAAATTGGATTGTTTAAATTTTGAAAAGGAGTGGTGGATAAAAAAATAAATATCTATGCCATAATTTGTAGATGGTGCAACCTTTTTGAGTCTAGTTTGCACAAAATTAAAAATGAATTTGTTTTGGGATCAACAGAATTAATTTGTATTATTTGAGACTGTCTGAAGTGCTCAGTGTTATTCCCAAGAAGTATCCAAAATGCAATGTAAAAACACAAACAACTTTCATCACACCTTGAATACAAAATATTGTGTCTTTCTGGTTTTCAAAATTGGTGTCTCAAGAAAAAAAAAAATCAGTTTTTTCATAGGACTAAAGAAACCCTTCAGGCAGCTTGAAAAGAAATTAAAAGGTAATTTGAATCACAGTGACTATTTGCACTTTGCTCAGTAATTATCTGGGCTGTGACTGAAGCAGAGGGTTGGTGATTGACCTGCAGCAAGTCCTGGCTGGTGGAGAAGGGGGAAAGGGACAAACTCCATTCCTGTCCTGTGGGGCTGGGAGGGAAGTGGTGCCTCGGGCAGCCCTGCCTGGGCGGTGTGGGAAGCAGCCAGGGGATGCTGTGCTGCAGTTCAGAGGAGCTGCTGCAACTCAAATCACCCCAGTCAGCTTTAAACAAGGCAGAGTAGGTATATAATTATAAAGGATGCTGGCAGTGGAGCCTGTGGACTCTGCAGTTTGACCAGAGGTGTGCTTGGTGTCAGGGCCAGATATGGGCATGATCTCCCCCAGGAGACCAAGAGCCATGTCACTGTATATATATTTATGTACATATATATCTGCCAAAGTTGTGGCAGACTCCAAGGCTGGGCTGTAACCCAGCAAACCGTGGATAAAATGAAAAGACAGCTTGCCTTCCCTGTGTGGGGTGCAGGCAACTCACAGCCCTTATCCCCAAGCTGTTGCACACAAAAAATGCCCCAGAGGCACACGGTGAGGAGAACACTGTGTTTGGCCAGAAGCACCTTTTAGAGCATTGCCCCAAAAAGCCACACTGGGAAACAGCCCCAAACGCTGGGCTTAGCCAGCTGGAGACTCAAGTTTGCCTCTATTTTACAAGTTTAGGTCGCTTCTTACCATCAGAGGCCTTTTGGCACCCATGGGAGAGCTCCCCATCCCAGAGCCACCAGCAGCACCAGTTTGGACCAGCCTCACTGCTGGAGGGAGTGGTGGGATGGAGGAGGGAAGAGCAAGGGGAGCTGCTGCTGCCATTTAGGGCAGTTAACCACATTCGTGGCGCAACACTGCACCTGCATCTCTGCCTAAGTAGCGTCAAGACTCCCTTTTGTTTCGCTCTTGATGACAGAAGAGCCTTAATTGGGCATGAAGAAATCCATCAAGCAACAGCCTGGTGCAGCCCCGGGTCCCGCAGCATCTGGCAGCTGCCGCACTGCTCCAGGGCTGGCGGCTGCCCCAAAATAGCCCAAATATCATCCACCCACCCCAAGCACTGCTGCAGGAGGCGAATCTGAATCTCTGCTCCTGCTGCTCATGAACAGCACAAGGGCTTTAGGGCTCGCTGGGGCTTGGTGGAGCCAGGTCCCAGCTATCTGCTGGAAACTGAGATGATAAATTACGTTTCCAACCTGAGGAGCTGCCCAGAGAACCAGACCAGAGGGCTTGCCATAAAACACTAAAGCAAGGGGAAATTATTAGTTGTTTTTTCTGTGCATATAAACACAGCAGAGACCAGCCTGCATGCCTGCATGGCAGCAAGGTGAAATGGGAGCTCAGCCAGGGATTTCAATAGCTGCAGGGTCTTGCTCATGGTTTAATGCATTTTTACAACGGGGGTGGAACAGGACCCATTCTGGGAATAGAAATATCACCAGCAATTTCATCCCCCTGAATAATTTGCTTAAAACTTGCCTGTGCTTTGATGCAGCAGCTGCTTCAAGGGCACCAGAAAAAAAATCTCCCATCCCCTTTCCACCCCCCAGCACACCCCTGTTGTGCTGCTGTAGCTTCAGCTCAATAATCTCTGTAGGCACAGCAAGAACATCCTGATGGCTTTGGATGTCTCCCTGGCACTGCACTGACATTCACCCCAACGTGGGCAAACAAGCCCAGCCTTCCCCTCTGCTCCACCAGCAAAAGGGGCTCTAGGGTCTCCCCATTTCAAGGTCTTGCCTCCCCCCTCGCCCTTCTATTCGATGAAAATACAGACAATAAAACCCCTGCACATTTGTTTCATTTCCTCTATTTTTTTTATTTAAAAAGAAGGTTTGCTAACAGCAATCAGTACCATGGCCCAGGCCCCTCAATACAACAGTTAGCTTTAGCAGTCCCTGCAGCTCCAGCCCTGCTCTGTCCCTCCCCGGGCTGGGGACAAACCTGGGAATTATCTGGCTTTAAGAACCACTCCTGAATCGTGGGAAGCTCCCTGGGATTGCAGATTACTCCCATCCTGCAGTTTTACTCTCTGTCTCTTTCTGCCTCACCTTAAGCTGAGGTTCACAGCCAGGTTTAACTTTATTGTGAAACTAAAGTCAAGTAAAAATAATAGATGAAAAAAAAAAAAGGCATCAGGTTTTAAAAAAAGAAAGACATAAAAGAAATAATTTTCTGGTGCTGGAAAGAAACATCCCCTCAGTGTCAGATTAGCCCACATTTATCCACTATAATGTTGCTTATACCTTAATCTTAGCCATCTTCATCTGACACTAATTAGCAGGCTGGAGGCTCCTATGGGTACAGTAGCTTCTACGGCCCAAAACATGAAAGTGAGCTCTTCTTTTTACCACTTGAAGCACTCAGCTTTTAAAGAGACAATGTCAAGAATTTCAGCCCCAAACTGTACACTTTTTAACTTAAAAAACACAGCAGCGGGAGGAGGCCCAAAGGTGATGATACCCAGCCATGGCAGCAGTGAAGTGCATGCCTGAAGTCTGCCTGTGCAGTGTTATTTACTCTCCCACAAATTAAACCCAAACAGCCCACACTGAACCCTGGACTCACCTGAATTTCTGGCACAGAGTGCTAATTAGGAGACAAACAGAATAGGCTACAGAGGCAGAAAATGAAACAGAATCATCAGATCAATCTAGTTGCTTCCTTCAAAACCCCCCAAAATCAGAGAAAAGCAAATGTGGCTATAAAAAATTCTTTGTATTTTGGGTTCTGTCTGGCAGAAAAAATAAAAAGGAAAGATTATTTCTATGATGTTCATCACTAGGCAAGCATCCCATCAAGATCCATTTGATATCCTATTTAACTGTTGGGAGTGAGAGCTAATTAGGGCTTGAAAGGGCTGACAGAGTGGGACTCCAGGAATTCAGTGCTGTGTGCTAGTTCTTCAGGGAGAAAATGAAAATAAATTATTTAGACTTGAAAAAGTCCCTTGAAGTCCTGTGGTCTTTCTGCATGGCTGGGTCTATGCCTATCACCCATATTCTGGCAGTTTTTGGAGGAGGAAAGAAGGCAGGCTGCTTAGCAGATAACAGTTGGGAATTAGAGGAATTAGAGCTGGATATACTTATGGTTTTCACGAGCCCTGACAGATGCTGAGTGTCTTTGTGACACAGTGAGACTACTCAATACTAATGGGGCTGGTTTGCGGCAGCAAAGCTCCTTCCTGCCATGTTCCAGCAAAGGAAAGAAAAGGACGAGAGATACACATCCAACATCCTCCTGACCATGCCCCCCGCCCAACACTGATGCTCTCATTCTCTGGAGGCCCTCACATGTGCGAGTGTCACTGCGATCGGCTCAGCTCTGCTCCCTGCCACCTCCTGGAGACCCGGCTGCAGCCCCGGAGGCTTCTCCTGCTCCCAAGGCTGTGACCAGCCCAGCACTCCGTGTTCGGCTGGATCCGGGCACTGGTCCCTGCGGAGCAGGACCCGGGTCCTGCTCGGTGCCACGGGCCCCTGGGCTGTGAGAGCCGCCAACAAACCTTCCCTGCCCACCCCGCTCCCTNCCCTCCCCGCCACGAGCACGGGGCCAAGGACGCGCCTCGCTGCCGACGCCCTTGGCCAAACGAACTAACTACCAACCTCAGACCAGTCACGACAAACGGCTCACGTTTACCCATCACCTAACATACCCTCAAAAACCAAGGCCACCTTCACACCTTCCAGATGTAAGGCAAACACCCTTCGAGTCCAGCAAGCCCCATGGAATAGGGGTCTTGCCCAGGCCAGTCTCGCGAGATGCTGCTGCATCTCTCCTGCCCCTCCCTTGGTGAACACCGAACAGTTATAATACTCAGGTCAATATATATAGGTACCACGTAGATATATTTGTGTCGCTGTCCTGCGCGTTAACGAAGACGACCAACCCCGCCAGGCACCGCTCGTCCTTTCTGCCCCCTCCCCTTCCTCCCGTGGCTGTGCAGGAACGTGGCCGGGGACCGCCCTACGTGGCCCCATCGCACTCCCCCACAGTCAGCTTCAAGGCTCCTTGCTGGTGCAGCGTCTTTAAGGCTTTGAACTCCAAGGGCATGGTGTGCGGGCTGGCCTGCGAGGTGTAGCCGTACTTCAGGCTGTCGTAGTAGTGGTACTTGACCGGGTTCTGGTTCTGGTCCAGGGGAAAGGGCCAGAAGCCGTAGAGATAGATCTGGTTGCAGAAGCGGGTGGCCAGGGTGTACATGAGGAGGCCGGTGGTGGGTCGCTTGATGTGCACCTTGTTGGTCAGCCAGTACCTGCAAAGGGACAGTGCAGCCTGTTAATTCACCCCGCTCACCAAGCTCGTGTCCTGCACGTTTTCCCTCTCCAGCCTCTGACTGAGATGTATTGGTGATCCAAAGCGAGAGGATTCTGCCTAGCACAGCTCTCCATGCCAAGGAAAAGCCTCTCTAGGGACCGCATCCTCCTGCTGTCTGCTGGTTACATCACACTTGTTGCCATGGCACTGAAGCATCTCATGCCTCGACAATCCTTTATGAAAAACAAATTGCTTGCAACAGTGGCCTTCGGTACTTCAGCCTACAATTATCTTCCAATCAACCCTGGAGATCAATACCACAGAGCAAAGCATCCACATGTCAAGTAGACTCCAACAACCCCTCGAAGCAGACACAGTCAAACACATGCTGATGACTTTCATTGATGAATGAAGATTTTACTCTGACAGCAAACACCACAGGGCTGGAAAAACATCTGCCTTGGAACAAAGGGTCACCAGGCTGAAAGAGCTAAAATGCACTGCTGAGTTCCCATTACACCCAGCAACTGCTGCCGTGATCCTGGACCAAGATACATCACCACACTCAGCAGCATGAGTCCATCAGACACACAGTACGGCACATTGCAATATGAAATGTGAGATACCGAGGTCACTGTGCTCGTGGCTGGGAAGTAAGTTAGTTTTCATGAGGGATGGCAAAAAGAACAGGGGAAGGGTGTAGGATGTAGTGATGCAACAGCAGAAACGGTATCAGCTGTGGCATTTTGGGCTGCTGGTAAGTTATTGCAGCATCAACATCCTGTAAGAAGATGTTTCCACTGCCCCCCATTTATTGCAAAGGCAACTTATTTAGTTCTATCTGCAGGAAAACACAGTCAGAAGAGCAAAAGCAGAAAGCAAAAGGTTTGGGGAAGTAGAAGATACCCCCATCAGGCACACTCCCTCCTCACTAAGCATGCCTGACGTCAGCACTGCCCCAGAGCAGGCAGGGCTGGTGCAGGCAGCACATCCTGCTGTGCCACAGCCCGTCTGAGCCCCTGGATTATTTTAAACAGATATTTCCAAGGAGCTGAGCTCAGGTGAGTGACTGGCAGCACCTCGGGTAAAAGGCACGAGGAAGCAGAGCAGAGCACGTGGCATTTCTGTGCTCTCACCAGATGTCTGGGATCCTGAGCTGGGTCCTGCAGTCACAGTGGAGCCCCAGGAAGTGTCTTGCTCCTCATTTGCACTTTCTGCTGGGCTCCTGAGGGTCTGGTGCTCAGACAGCAGGAAGCCCTGGGAGAGCTGAGCCTTAATCCTGCAAATTAGCTTTTCACGAAAGCCATTAAAATTTAGCAACCAAGGCACAAAACGTGCTTGCTTGTTCTCAGCCAGATAAGAGGAAAAATTGACTTTTCTGGTGAATCTAATTCTGGAAGCAGAGTGACCGCCTCGGCATGTGCAGGAAGGGCACAGGGACAGTTTTTTTGGGGTGCCACATCCAGGGGTGTTCAAGAGGGCTTTAGCAAAGGACGAATATGATGTTTTGGGAAGGAAGTCTTTGCCTGGCTCATGTTGGCATCCAGCACGAAAAAGGAGCAAGAAACTGGGGGGAAAGCAGTATCTCAGTGGCACAGCATCAGCATTTCTGTGCGTGCCCAGCCATAGGGCTGTGCTGTGGGGACCCAGCAGAGCTCACTGCAGTGCCACTGCTCCCACAGGTAGCCATAAAGCAGCCTCCTTGATGAGTTTATGGGTAAGCACATTAGACCCCCTGTGTGCAGAGGGAAATGGGAGATTATCACAACCATTTAACGCTGTGAATTAGGGTATCCTCATGCAGCAGGGAAGCCACCTGGGAAGAACTGTCAAGCCATATTAACCAGCTGGCTTTGGGGGAGGACAACTGTCTGGGTTTGTCCTGAAGCTGCTTTAGCCTTAAAACTCTCCTTTCTATCAATTTACCAGCTGGAGTACACAGAAAAATACTGGTGACCTTTTGCTCTCCCAAAACACTAACTTCTGTGTTGAGAGGCTGTAAATACTCCATGAACATCCAAGGACCCTGACAGCAAGATGAAGTGATTCTTGCACAGAGGCACAGGCCATTCATGTGACCACCAGTTTCATGCTTATTAACAATGGGAAAAATGACCTGGGTCAGATACTGAAGCACATGCTGTCCTCTGCAACCCAGCACACACAAAAAACCTTACCAATTCCAGCAAGTGTGCACAAGCCACCACCCAAAAACAGCCCCACCACAACCAACCCAGTGTATCCACCTCACCTAATGCAGCTAGTGAGCGCTCACTTGATAATACTGGGGTAGGGAACACTGACAATTCATTTTTTTAATAATGAAAATTAAAACCTGGCTCTTTTGTCTGTATTTCCCTTTGTTGCAGGCAGGGTATCACAAAAACCTCACTCATGCAGCATTATAAATTCTCAACGCAGCTTTGAGAGGGGTGATGGACTCCAGGCTGTCCCAAACCCCCCACACATATGACATAACATAACACATAATACCCAATCCATAAAAAAGGCCATGCCACAACTCCTGCAATTTGTTTCCTGGACAGTGAAGGTGGGAAATCCTCTAGTGAGGTCTGGGAAACACTTTTTAATGACTGGTTTGTGATGGGAGTGTCAGAACTATGCAAGACCTTCCTCTTATCTCTCCCACCACTGTCCAGCTGAGACAGCAGCCACAACCCTGCTGCAGGAGAGAACAGCTGGGGATGGAAATAAAACCTAATTAATTCTGTAAATCCAAATGAGGTTGTCTGGGCGCACATGGGATGCTGTGTCAACAGCGCACCTTTAATATGTAAGGTCCAGGATTTTAATTAGGAGGAAAGATAATCTCGAAGCAGGCAGTAATTATTTTTCGAATTGGCTACACCAATCACCATAACTATTAACTGCAACATTTTATGGAAAGAGACAGCAATTAAAAGGGAAAAGCAAAGAGCAGTCCTGAAACCCAATACCTCTGTTCTCAGAGCTGTTCTCCCAGTGAGGACCTCCTTCAGAAGCTGGTGCTGTGTCTGTAAATAAACCCTCAGGCGTGGATGCAGCTCCCGAGATAGGCAGGAGCCTGAGCAGGACGTGGCTCACAACAGGAACCATGATGCTGTCAGGGAAAAATTGCCTGAGACAGCTCTGGTTTCAGATCTTGATAGTGACAGATGGAAAATGCCAATCAGATCTTCAAGGCCATCTTTTGTAAGGAGGCAGCCGAGACACAAGCCCTAACACCTTCTTGAACTGACACTTAAGAAGAACAGCTCAGAGTCTCATCCTACAGCTGGGAGGTGGTTCTGGTTGCTCCTCAGCTCCTAATCCTCAACTGGCGATGATCAGAAGTCTCCCAAGCAGAACTGCTGCCAGGTTCACTGACCATCAGTGAGTGCCTCTTGTGAGCAGGCTGCTCTGCAGCCACAGGGAGAGAAACTGCTGTACTGGGACCCTAACGCCCAGGGGGAATCCTTCAGGATGCAACACTCTGAAGCTGCCCCTAGGAACCCAGAGCTGCCACATTAGCCAGGGAAGGTGGCAGCCTCCTCACTGCACACCTGGAGCACACTGAGAGCGCTCATCCTTCCCCAGCATCACTGAACCTGGGGAGAAGAGCCTGGATTTGGGCTGGAATGCTAGGTGCAAAACTCCTCCCTGCAGGCAGCATTCCAAGGACTGCTAGAGAGGGCAGGGTCCTGCTCTCTGCTTACCAACCACCTCCTGACATGCCTGAGAAAAACCTAAAATAACTTGTACCTTCCAGGTAAGGGTTAACCCACAGGATAAGATTAACAGAAAATCCATTGCCCTGATGAAATGAATAAAAGACATAGGTCAATGAAGAAATCAAATTTCAGCAGTATCTGCTGCATTATTTCATGATACAAATCAGAAGAGCTGAAATAATGCAATTCCAGACTCTTTTGAAAGAGCTAATTCATAAAAATGTGATATAAACACAAGCTGTTGTGGAGGTGCTAGTGCTTGACTGGCAGCAGTGTATTATCAGTCTGCCACACACATCCTGCTCCAGTAATACCCAGGACAATCCAGACACAGATAACCAGAGCGAGTGCCATGACTGAATTTAGTGCAGGTGGGAACAGGTCCTGCTGGTGCTGGCAGGGGACAGAAGTGCTGGGTGGGTGGAGATGAGGTGCTGGAACCCAGAGAGCAACTGATATTCCCCCATTCAGCTTCTTCCAGCCCTTTTCTGTCCAGGTATTGAGTTTCTTCTGTCACCTCCACCAGAATCACCAAGAGGAACGTATAGTGATGAGAGCTCTGCTGGACAGGCAGGAACGGGCATGTTCCCATCCAGCCGCTAACACTGACTCCAAAAACTGCCTCTGGTGTCAGCTGGGCTTTATCCACAGGCTGGGTAAAGCCCAAACACCAAACCCAGCCTCCTTGTCTAGACTGGATCCAGACCATGTAGCCTGGTTCTGGTTTTGGTGACTTGGCACAAGCAAATCAACTCTGAGCCACAGATAAAAAACTCTCCCCTCCTCCAGATCTCGAGCTCTGTGATGCCTTTTCAAACACATATGGTACTCAACACCCTCAAGTTAAAGCATTTCCAAACAGACAAAAAAAGGAAAATAATTGAGAATAACCTTGTTTCTTTTATCTTCCCTTTCTATGCCCCTTCACTTCTTTTGAAAAAGAAAAGACTAAATCTTCCAGGTTAACAGGAATAAATTAACTCTCTTGGGCTCCCAGTGCAGACACACCACAGCTCAGGTTCAGTGTGCAGAAGAGGTGAGGACAATAGCTCACACAAGGACTTTTTTTGCAGGATATCCACTGATGTAACCTCCACATGGCTTTATGGGGTGTTCACAGTTCCCCCTCACATCCCACTCCAGCCACACCCTTGTGAATGGCTGTTTTCTTTCCCTACACCCCTTGAACATTTTTTTTCCCTCACCTGAGTGCAGGACCACAGTTCTTAAACCATTTGTTTAATGTTTAGGGGAAGGGCTTCAAGGCACAAGACCCAGGGCAGGTACTTCAGAGGAGCTCCTGTAAGCATGAAACTCCATAAGGGAGGAAGCATGAAGTGACTGGTTTAGAAAACCCACAAGTAGGTGATGCTGGCCTGACACTGCTGGACACAGCAGAACCAATCTTGAGATAGAGGGTGAGAAAAGCTGAGCTGGGAGGGCTGTGAAAAGGAAAGGCAGGAGCTTAGGTTTGATGTGTTAGAGAAAAGCAGAGGCTGTGGAGGAAGGCAAGAAAGTGCAGCCAAAGCTACAGGCCAGGAGAACCATCTGCACACGTCCCGTGTGGCTGCAAGTGCAGCAAAGGACGTTGGAATAGATGTGGCACAATGGGGACACGAGGAGAGGAGGGAGCAGGTGTGGGTTTCCACCATGAGGGTTCCCACCACAGCTGATGGATGGGAAAGGCATCGTGCCCTGAAACCTCAAGTGAAGGCTCAGCCCCTGTTTGGGTGTGAGGAGCCAGGCAGAAATCCAAGGCAAAGATGAATGCACTCTGTGGCCCGCCAGGCTGCAGTTGTGAGCGCACGAGGCACCCCGGGCAAGGCAATCGCTGCCCTGAACAGTGCATGCCAAATGTCACAGCCGTTTGGATGTCAAACCTAACGGCAGACCAAGCTTTATTGATTTTTAATTTTCTTTTTTCTCTCAAGAAGCCCTTAACAAAATCTTACAGGACTGGAATTGGTTACTGCCAAGAGACCCCGGTGATGGACACAGTGAGAAATGCTAAACCAGATCAGACAAAGTGAAACGTGTCCCTGAATTCGCTGCAAGGAGTGACAGACAAACCTCCAGACACAATTATTTTCCCTCTCTTCCTGCATTACATGTTATTCCTCTAACGAAAGCTGCTTGGCAATAGGGATTACAAGGCTTTTTGGAGAAACTAACAGGCAACTTATAAGGGGCTCGCTTGCTCCCTAGCCAGGAGAGGAGCGTGGGGCTCGCCAGAGGAATTGCTCAGGAGACGTTTTATGGAACCGCTGCGAAGTGAGGCACACACACACCCTGGAACACACAGCACTGTCCCCAGGAGCTGGCTCCCTGCCACCAAACTGCCCCCCTCTTCAGCCCTGGAGGCGACCTGGCTTCCTTCTGAGCTCCTCCACTGGAATGCTGCAGGCTCTCTCCCCTCCTGGTGCGAGCTGAACCGAGTGAGAAAAGCCTCTGTCTACCGATTACCCGCAATCAACAACACAAAAAGCTATCAGCAAACATTTAAAGCACCCTCACAGCTAGAAAGGTGATGTCTCAAATGATGCAGTTAAGGACAACAAAACCAAATGCTTCTTACTTATCTCAGCAATGCACCCTCTATAAACGCCCCAAAATGCACTGAAAATTATAGGAAAAACGCTCAATTGCCACTGAAATGCATTTTGGTTTAAGGGAAAGCAGAGCAGGACAATAAATACTGAGGTTCAAGGAGGAGTCAAAGGCTCACAAATGTGTTTCACTGGTAGTGGAGAAAGAAAAGGCAATGCTTTTGTGGCCAAATTGAAGTTGACTGAGATGTCAGCCTTTGGAGAAAGTGCTATTGCTTGGGACAAAAAAATATAAAGGGGTGCCTTGGCTGAGAATCTTTCCCCATTTCTCATTTCTTTGTGACTTCCAAATCAACTCAGGGTAGATGATAAAATGTAGTTTTATCCCAAAAGGGAGAAGATGGGACCTCTCTGCAACAGCAGCCCACTGCAGCACAGAGGGATGTGCTGTGGGGCTTTGTGGATTATTCATTCTCTGCTGCACACCACATGCCACAAAAGGTATTTGTTTCACAAATCTCAGATCTGTCCAACAAAAGCGTAGTGCTGTGAACCAGCACAGAGAGAGCTGGAGAGACAGAGGATGTTGTTGGAGACCATACATACCCCTCACAAGCAAAAATATGGGATGATCACAGGAATTGGACAGTGACACAGAAGATATTAGAGTAAGTACACTCCTAGCGATTCTGATTGGTTTGACCTGAGGAAAGACTCCTTCACACCAAACCACATCGTACCAATCACCCTGAGCAGATGTCAGGACAACCCTATTAGTACCTGAGAAACTTCCTACACAGCACCAAGAGCATCAGCCACCTCCCTCAGCTGTGCCCAGTTCGTTCAATTCTGCCTGAATCACTCTCAAATCCACCCAAGCCCAAACCTGAGGAGGCTGCACCAAGGAAGGAGTTAACACTGTCTCCAGCCTTCCCCCAGAACTGCACAGCCCTTTGCCCCCCAGCCCCGGGTGACCCCTCCGTGAGCTCCTGGGCCTGCCCACAACGCAATGGGTCAGTGTGGAAGTGCTCCCATCAGTTCTGCCTTTCTGAGGGGGCTGCAGTTTTCATTAGATTAATTGCTAATCAGTAGGCAACCTTGTTTTCCTGCTGATAAGTGTGAGAGCAGGAGGGCAGGCCAGGCAGCAGCTCCCTTGGTTTAGAGGGCAATCCCTGACGAGGATTAGCACTGGCCTCTGTGGTAATTGAATTAGTGCTGCCTCTGTGCTGCCAGGAGCCACCCTCTCCATTGCCCCCAGCACGGTGACCAGCCCGAGGGACAGGACTGAGGTCTTGGCTGTATTTCCAACCAGGACCTTGGAGTTTGCCATCAGCATCAGCCCCTGTCCAGCCACGTGCCGGTGCCATATTCATCCCTGACACCCCCAGCTCACTTCAGTGCTTGCTGGTCTGGCTGCTGGTGCCCCTCTGAGGACATTTTAGAGAAGCCCAAACCCACACTCCTCGCACAAGACCCCAGTAAACCCATGGTTACACTAGAACATGTGCAAAAGGAAGACACTGCCCCAAGCCACAGGGGAGAGCGGGTTCACTGCTCCATGCACAAGACAGCACTGAACCCCTGGGCTTCTCCCCAAATCCCTGCATCTCCTGCAGCCAGGCAGGTCCTGCCAGCCACATGTGGGGGCTCCAACACTGCTGGAGCTGCACAGGGACAACCAGCGTGCCAGCCAGCCCAGCTGGACTGCAGGGCTGGGACACAGAAAGGCCAGGAAGATGCTGTGAGCTGGAAGATAAGCTCAGCAGCTGAGCTTGTGGAGGCATCCTCCTCTCCCATAGGAAAGCAATGCTTAACCCTTGCCAACTCCTCTGCAAAGCTTCCTATGGGAAGTTTCTGGCACTAGGAATGGTTGCCAGCACAGGATTAGCAGCCTGTTGATTTAGAGGGCTTATTACAGGAGCTTAATTCTATTTTGACAGATGAAAGTAAGTCAATTATAGCTAGAAATAGCTCTGAATTTGGGTTGTGGGATTTTTTTTTTTCTTCCTGTCTTCCCCTTCTGTGACTTGTGGTATCATTTCCTTCCCTTTCTTTACCTCAAAGCCAGTGTTTTCTGTGAGATGCCTCTCTGGCCCAGGGAAGCCTCTAATGCAGGCATTGGGGGAGATGTGGTACTTGCTAATTATTGCTGCCTGTGAGGCACCAAGACACCACTCCACTCCTCCCAGCCTCCCCAGACAGCCCTGGAGCCCCTTCCTGAGCTTGCTCCTGGAAGAAATGACCCCAAAACCTGTCCCCTACCCACCCCTAGCACTGAAACACAACCTGAGCTGGGGCAGGAAACATCCAGCAGGGACCAACTGACCTGCAGAGCTCAGACTCAGAGGTGTGCAGGAGAAGTGCTCTAAGAAATCAAGAAACATTAATGCTGGGGCTTAGAAGTGGGAGCACCAGCTACACAAGGAAATTCTCAGCCTGTGAGATTAATGGGGTCCAGTCAGGATCAGAGGACAACTACTGCCATAAGTCATCTCCAGCAAAAGTCATTGTCTGCCTGAACTCCCTAAATGCCTAAGGACTCATGATGTTCCTAAAGAAATAACACACAAAAGCAAGAGCCTACTCCATTCCCAAACCATTGACACGAAAATCTCGCCCCTGGGGCTCTCTTTCTTTTATGACCTCCTCATCCCCACCACATCTGTGTCTCCTGTACACCTGAAGATGCAAGCAGAGAACAGAAGGACCCTTCCTTCAGAGTAAACCCAGTCACCACCACCTGGCTCCGTTAATCTGATCAGCAGGACCAGACCACGTCACTCCCCTCCCACCCAGGCTCACACGAGCTCCCTGACTTGAGGAGCTGTGTCAGGCTTGGATGTGTCACTGAAGCACAGGGTGACAAATCTCACTGCTAGGTCAATGCACACACATTTCTCCAAGGAAAGACCTAACCACAGGCTTGGGAGTTATGGTGACACCCCAGGAAAGCACTGGAGCTTTGGCTATTGCTAAAAGCCCTCACACTCCAAGTGCACAGCAGGGAGCCCCTGCTCACAAGGTGGTCTCCAGTTCTTATCTAGGGACCATGCACCACCCCATCCCCATGGTCTGCAGAAGGAAACAACCTGTGCTGTTTGCCTCCAGCACAAACCCACGGGTCACTCCCCAGCTCAGGAAAAGCTGGCTCGGAGCACACCAGGGAGGCTCTCACCCTCGGACAGCGTGCAGCAGGCGCAGCGAGGGGTAGGCAGTCCTGACATTGATGTGGTGCTTCAGGATGAGCTCGTTCACCCACTCCACTCGCTCCTTGCCCCCCTTGGCCATGAAGGCTGGGATCCAGAGGATGCTGCCGTTGAGGCTGTGCAGGCGCTGCAGCAGCTTCTCCCTCCAGGTCTCGTTCACCAGGTCCTCGAAGGCGCGCTGGATCACCGAGGGGTTCATGGTCACCAGGTCTGTCTTCATGCCCACGTCCTGAGAGTACTCCTGGACAGGGGCCAGGTTGCACCTGCAAAGGGAACCACCCAACAGCCCTGTTCAATGGACTGAGAGAGGGCAGTGACAGGCACGAGGGGGGGTGATGCCAAAAGCCAGGGCTGGTGACAGCACGCCCATCTGCCCTCGCTTTTGGGAGGAAGAGGAGGGAGAATTGCACCCTCTGCAATCAATTAGTGATGATGAGCCATCTCCATTTCAGGCCACCAGCCCTCAGCATGACAGCACGTGCACGTGTCCCTCTGGGACAAGGCTAAATGTCAGCCACAACTGTGGTGTATCATGCGTGGTCTTCTGGTGCTGCTCAAAAATAACAACAGCAACAAAGCTCCAGTGTCTGCTCCCAGATTTTAGACAAAACAGCCTTTTCTACTCAAGGAAAGCACTTGCCTCTTAATTCCAGCCCTGCTGGAGTAACATTATCCCAAAGGCCCTTTCTCCTACTGGCGAGTCTGCAAACAGCAGACCTGGTGGCACCAAAGGCGATACTGACACCAGCGGGAGGGATGCCAGGACATGGTCTCCACAGGGCATGGCTGGCTGTGACCCTCAAAAAACACCTTTTTCTGCAGTGTTCATCGGTGCCTCCTCTCAGATTGTACATGTGGGGCCCAAGCCATGTAACTCGAGCTTCTGGGTCACACTATCATGAGGGCTGAGGGCCTGTGGGACAAACTGCTGACAAATCACCCTTTTTGGAGAGTTGTTTCTACAGCTCCTCGAGGGGCTAATCTGTGTCCGTGCCATGCGCATGGCACAGGGCAAATGGCACCACAAACCAGCTCCCCCAGCATCCTAAAAAACAGAGGGTACCCAAGGGTTTGAACACTGAGTGCTCTGCTGTGGTGTTTGACAGTGAAGTTACAGTATTTAACAAGCAGGAATTGCATCCCAACCATCTGCCTCAATAACCAGCCATTATTACTATTTTTCCTGCTTACAAATGGGGAAACTAAGGGAATGGTGGAAAGAAAATCCAGCTGCTGGCATGGGGGCCCTTTGATTGACCCATCACAGGAGTGAATGCAGTAAAAATGAACACTGGACCTGTATCCTGGACACAGACCAAGTGGCTGGTCACTGCCAACCTTCCTGAAAAGTCTGACTTGAACGGAGCAAACCTTCCTCAGGAAGATGCAGGTTCCAGCAGTGGCCCAGACAATCTATAGTGGGAAGTGTGTCTGTGCCAGACCTGCACTAGCACGTGGCTTGGGAGGAGTTGCTCAAAATCCGCATCCTGATATCCAGAGAAGCTTTTCTCCTGCCATTTCACTGCTTGACACGAATGCCCCTCACTAAACTTGGCCAGAACCACAATAAGCAGTTTTTCCCTCTGCTCACTTGTGCTCCAGTTAAGGATAATGCTCTATCCCCTGTGGACAGGCTGGAGCTGCCAGCAGCCAGGCAGCTGGAGCAGCAGGGTTTGAGTCGGGGACAGAGGTGACATTATCCTCATTCCCACGTCATGCCAGCACCGCCTCTGTGAGCTGCTGATGGATTGGGCTGTCCTCGTAATAGACTCACCAGAAAACAAATGTCTGCATGTACATAAATCATCTGTGGATTCCAGAGCCTCTCAACTAACAGGGGCTTTGGGCTGGGAGGGCAGGAGCCCCTCCTCTCCACTTCAGACACCTCCAGTAGTGATTTTGGTGTGTCCCAGCAGGACTCAGGAGGTGCTGCAGCACGTCCCTGGGGCAGCACATCTGCAGGGACAACAGCACTAGGGACAGAGGGGACACAGGGGAGTGTCAGACCTGGGCACGCACAAGTGTGGTGCCAGGGCATCGTGTGGTGCACCCTGTGCTCCAGGGCAGAAGTGATCTGGGGAAGAATCAGGTTTCTGAGAGCCCAGGATGAGGTTTGTTTGCAAGAGGACAAACCTGAGAGAAGAGGAGGCTGGGGACTGGTTAATGGTACACCATGAGAAGAGACAAGGTGCACTTGCAAGAACACGTGGGGAGCACTTGGAGGTGAGCAGAAGGGTTTTCAGCAGGACATTTGCACCGGTGAACTGTGTGTGTGCAGGTGGGGCTGCGAGGCCGTGCTGCCCCAGCTGCCCAGGATTCCAGCCCAGGATCCCAGCCCCCTGCCCTGCTCCAAAGGCCCCCCCGGGGCACTGTGCTGCAGGGAGCAGCCCCCTACCTTATGACGAAGCTGTGAGCGTCGATCTCGGGGCCGCAGCCGCTGCTGAGCAGCACCCCCGAGTTGCCCACGATGGCACAGGTGGGGAACTGCTTGCCCTTGAGGGGAGAGGTGCGGGGCAGCAGCTCGTACAGGTTCTGCGAGACGTTCATGGTGCTGTCCCTGTCAAACACGTAGTGGATGATGTCCCCCGGCTTCAGCGTCCCCTTCAGCACTGAAATGTCCTTCTCCGCATCCAGGAACTTCAAGATCTGTTTCCTGAGCACAGGGAAGAAAACAGTTTTATCGGGGAGGTACAGAGATAACCTGGGTCAGATGTAAGATGAGCTCTTGCCTCCTGGCTGCCCTCACCCTCTGGCCAGTCTATCTGACCACGCTCTCCAGGCACAGCTTACAAAAGGACATCTCCATCTCAATGCCTGCTCCCTCTCCACTCGTCCCTGCCTGAGGCAGGCTGCCACAGTCAGCCCACCATTAGTGAGGGTCCCTGAGTTTACCCACACAAGATCTCTTTCCCACCTGCGCACACAAATTCCACATGGCCTGAAAAACAGGGGCTCAAGTGCTCCTTGTTTTGCTGCTTCCAGGCCAGCTGGCTCAGCTGGGAATTCATTTCCAAGCGATTGCTTACAGATATGAAGCCTAGCTCAGCAGGAGATAAGTCTTTTTATTTCTTCCTTGACTTCTTTAGATGATACATGGAGGCAATTTGCCAGCTTGCAGTGGAGAGGACCAAATCTGTCTCTTGTCCTATAGGTAATTACAGGTACCTGATCTTCAAAGAGAGTGTCTGGTTGTGTCTCCATTTGGATGAGGCTGGTTTAATGTTGTGCTTAATGCTTTCATTACTTCTGTCAACAACAGCTGGAGACGAGGACTCATTTATTACTACTTCAGCTCTAGAGAAAAGAAAGTCGGGGAGAGGGAGACAGAATCCGTTAGCATCCCAATGGCACTTCTAATCACCGTCTTCAGTCTGGCTGCTGGAATTCAAACTTCATCAGAAAAGCAAAATTGTAGTTATTAGCTAAACAAGAAGTGAAAGCCTGTTCGTAGTCTGCTACACACACACAAGCAGACAGACAGTGATCCTTAAATACCCACTCACTTCCAGGAACACAGACTGACAGCCAGGCACAGCTCCACAGAGAACACACTATTACACACTGAGCTGCAGGAAGGCATGCACAAAAAAAACACACAGTGATGGGCTGGCGGATGATCCCTTGCAGACAAGACATCCCAAATCCACCAAAATTCCCTAAGAAACTTCCTAGCCAAGGTGGCTGCATGGTCACACATGAACATCGCAAAGTGGAGCCAGCTCCTGGAGAAGATTAAAATCCTCACCAGAGGGAAGCAACCCTCTCTCCACCCAATGGACAAATTAATTCAGCTGAGCTGCTGGGTGCTGCTTGTGAGACTGGGCTGTGAGCATTCTGTACTAAAGAGGGGCAGGCTGGCTCACTGGAAACTTTTTCCCTGCTTAGAACTGAGCACAAGGATTTCAGCACCCCTATCACCTGTTCCAGACCAAGAAATGAGCAGCAGCCAGATGCTGGAGATCACCAAGAGACCCCAGCACTTAATCCCTGCTCAAAGAAGCAAATCAGCCCCAGCACTTCTGTGACATTTAAATCAAACTGCATGAATTGAAGGAGCCTCCAAATATTTGGTTCCAGCCAGCTGCCCTCCAAAAAGAAAAGCCAAGCATCTCATCAAAAAGCTGCGTGTGTATCTGCAGACCCAAAAAAGCCTTCACACTTCAGAGCACTCTGAAAAATACACAGCCAAAGCACTTGCTATCAGCTAAAGGGAATCTCCCTCTCCACTGCAAAGGGCTTTTTCCAGCTGGGAAATGCTTTGTAAATAAATGCAGTTATATAAAGCATGTAAACCCCAAGGTGGGAGCAGAGTGAGAGACAGGGCAGAGGTGGTAGCCCAGGCTCATGGACAAACCTGCAGCTCCTGGGAACATATCTCCAGCCCAGGGAAAGAGCTCCCCAGGACATAATGTGGCTCACACTGTATAATGTTTCAAAAAGGCAAGGAGATGTGTTTATAAAATGCTGGCTGCCAGTGTCCTGATGTGTGTGTGTACAGTACCTCTCCAGAGGCTGCCAGTCTGTTGGATTTGTTTGCTTCTTGCACTTTGCTGCATCACTCATGTCTTGGAAACCTTACCTAGAAGGTGTCAAAATTCATAATTTGGAAGTAGGGTAAAACAATCCTGGGAATAACTATGGGGTTTTTTCAGTTTTGTCCATTTTCTGTGTTTTGGTCACGGGTGGATATCATCACAGAATGATATCAGTCTTCCTTGCATGCTGGCACTAAGCTTCTCAAATGTGCCACTTGGCAATGCTGGGCTGACAGGGAATCATTGTAAAAATAACACAGGGAGACACTGAATGGGGCTGGGATGCCAGGGAATGACTCTGCCACGGAGGGATGTTACTGGAGTGCACTGCAATAAAACTGGAGCTCTGATCCCAAACACAGTGATCTGTCCTCTAATAGCACTTAAAACCATGGAAAATAGCAACTCTATCACTGACTTATTTTCACAATAAGTAACTCTTTTTCATTCTCTCAATCACCGCAACTTCCAGATCCTTGGTTATTTGCAAATGATTATTGCACTAAGCTGGAAGAAGGAGGGGGAGAAATGATTAAGAAAATGCAAAGCAGAAGTGAAAAGGACCAGATACATTTGCTAAATAAGAACAGCACTATCCAGCGAAGAGGAGAAGCAGATTAATAGCTGCCTTACAGCAAAAACAAATGAACACAAAATCTAATTTACAAACCTATTAGATTTGCTATGTAAGCTGTTCACAGCTGATCTGATTGTACCTCTGCCTCCAGAACTCCTGCAAGACAAAGGAAATGCATTATTTATAAATCCAGCTCCTTTCTGCCAAGCATTGTTCAACAGTGAAGAGATGCTGCTCTGAAGGGCTGCAGCGGAGACACTGCCACGCCGCCCGTGTCCCACCCCATCCAGAGGGAGATGTCCCGATGCCTCTGAAGGGCTTTTCATCCCTCGTCATGCTGCCCTGCTGTGACCATGAAACCATTCCAGCAAAGAACAACCCGAGCCACCTCAATTAATAATCCCTGTGTGATCTAACCAGCCATCACAGACACCTGCTCTCGCTGCCACGGCAGTGTGAGCCCTGCAGCTGCATTAAATACATCTCCACTTCTCTTTATGAGCCAGGTGTTAGCAGTGCACAGAGAAGCTCTCCTCCATCTCCAGGCTGCCAATGGACTTTCCCTGTCCTTTTCAGGTAGGGACTGAATGATCTGCACAGAATTCCCACCACTCTTTTCACCTGGGCTTTTAGTTTCGAACATCCAAGATCTCTATTTTACACAGACGGAATGACCAGCCTCCTTGACTTTAGAGACCTCTTAGTGTACTTTCTCCCAGCTCCCAGGGACCCAGGCCAGACCCAGAGCTCCATTCCAGCCCACTCCAATCCTGTGAATGCCTTCAAGCTCCTTCTCCCCGCCTTTGGTGCAACTTGGCTGAAGCTACAAGGCCAACTCACTAAAGTCATTCACATGCTGGGGCTGAGACCTGAAGTGACGGCAGTGTCACTCCCATGGCCTGATACCAACACACAGGGACAGACGCCAGGCCAGTCTGACCAAGACCTGTGGGAATGAACAGCCAAGTTTCAGCACCTCTGTGACGTTATATTGAAGAACACGTTGGACCAAGCCCCTTCAGAAAACCACACCATTCACACAAGCTGCGACTCCTCACTTAAATACAAACAAGTACTGGTCTGCATCTAGCTGGCTGCAGACGTCCTTCTTGATTTAGCTTGCTGTTCTCAAAGGGGTCACAAAGAACAAGTCACCCACCTTGTCATCTCAAGGGAGCTGGGCTCCCATTCAGACACATTTTAACCCCCATGTACTCACTGCTCTGTTTTATTGCTCCCATTGTAGAGATATCCCAGTGAGCACACTCATAAAGAGAACTAAATTCTCTTCCAGCAGAAATATTGCTACCCAGAAATATATACCTTAATGAAAATGTATCTCAGGAGAATGTATTTCTACCAGTTCTGAAAAAAATCCCAAATGCATTAGACAAAAATGAAAGAGAAAAAGTGTGTGTGAGCGTGTTCGGTGCCATTAAAAAGGATTTTCAGACCTGCAGGATGCAACATAAATCCCCTCATTAGGCTGAGCACAGCCCTCAGCACCACGTAACATCAAACTCTTGGAAATGCCATGATGGTTTTCCCTTTCCTCCCTCCTGTCAGACACCATCCATGGCCAAGTCAGAGCGATTCCTGCTCTGGCACTCTTCTGTCCTTTGACAGACCTGAGAGCCTGTGAGCTATTTCATTTTTTAGTGCATCAAGGGAACAGCAGGACTGCCTCATTCCTGGAGCCTACTGGCATTTAACAAGCCTCCACATTGATGGGGTTCACGGCAGGGTGTGGGAGCAGACTGGATTAGTGTGCAAACCACACACCTGCTCAGAGACGTCTGCTCTGAAGGAGCCTTCCAAATGGGATTCACACTCCTTCACACTTGCTGTAGGACAGACAAAGCTTAGAGAAAGAAATGGGGTTTTTCTTCTGCTGAATACATACTGGTTCACATGTGAAAGGAAAAAACGGTAAATTAGGACATAGACTGTTCCCTAGGTGTTAGTTCCTACCTCATCCATGTTTTGTGGCTACAGCAGGAAGGATTCAGAGCATCACAACATATTATTCAAATGCATTTATCCAGTCTGGCTTTACATGCCCCCAGCAACAGGACTGTGCGTCTCCTCCTGAAATGAAGGCAGGTGTTGGGTTGGAGACGCTGGATGCGAGGAAGACAACTTGAGAGCACCTCTCCCAAATGCCTGTGTGCAGCCTGGTGGGGAAGAGGACCGGCTGCCAGCTGAGAAACCCCTCCAGGACAGTGTCAGGGGTTACTCCTTCCCCCTCACACACTGTGAAAAGCAAAAATATTGCAATGCAGACAGGGGCATGAAGGGTTCTGCTGTCATAAATGAACACGGAGGGGGCAGCTTAGTGGCAGAGGAGAGCAAGGCTCTGCTAACCATCTTCCCACGGCACGGGGATCACTGCTCTGCTGGCCAGCAGCAAACACAATGCTCTTGCGGACACCTGAGATGCTGGCAAAGACACTACTCCCTGTGCCAGGCTTGGTTTCTCTCTCCAAGACAGGGAGACTGCCCAAAGCTGAGACATGATACTTGGCTGAAGGTCTGAGCTGCTTTAGGGGACCTTAAAATGCTGGGAACTGTCAAGTCTTTTTGCGCTCTGTGTGCCACACTACAACTTCAGGACGCTTTCCCTACAATCTCCCTTTGTACAGTGGAAGGCCACCTGTGCTGTAGGACGCTGTGGGGTGTGTGGGTCTGCCCAGCCATCCTGCTCAGCTCTGCCCACTGGCAGGATCCAGCCAGACAAGTCAGCTGCACAAACACCAGCAACTGAGCCAAGCACAGCACTTCCCGAGATCTGCCATACTCCATTACCAACACAGGCAAGCCAGTACCCCGGTACGCCTTCACTTCCCCCACCAGGGAAGAGGAAAACATTTAGAAATGGAGGGTACTAATTAACAAGTACATGTTAAAAAAACAAAAAACAAAACCCAAAAAAAACCCCCAACAAACCAAAAAAACCCAGTCCATTTTATTATACCTCCCTGACCTGGAGTTTCAAATCTCTTTGCTTCAAAAGGCAAAGACCAACCTCGATTAAAATAGAACAGATAGCATTGATTTTGAAAAGCTTTCTAGTGCTACACTGTGTTTGGACTGAATTGCCTTATTAATCTAGTTGTTATCAGTTTCATTGTATAGCCAGCTCCACAAAGTACCAACCTGCTTCCTAATCCTATTATTTACAAAACATTTTTCTTTGGGCTTCTGTTGGGATGTTTTCCAGTGATAAGTTGCATCTATATGTGCTAATGCCATCTTACTGACTTATGCCATCTTTTCTCATTTTCGCTGAGATTTTCAAGCTGCATTGCCACTATCTAAGGTATTATATAGGTCAAAATATTCTGTGCTCAGATGTAAAGTGACACTGATTCATATATCAGAGGATGTAGAAGAAAAATTGTCTTATGGTTCAGGCCCAAATTTTCTCAGATGAATAATTTGTGACAAATCAGGTATGCAAAGACTTTTCCATTCACCCCCTGTGAATGGGCCTGTTTAGGGTTTTTGCTTCCCTTTTCATCGTTTTCCGTTTCTTAAATGCTTCTCTTAATTGTTGCTAGGTAAGTTTGGTCTCGCTTCGAGCCACTTCCACACGTGAAATCAAAGCTGCTTTGACTGAACAAGTAGGTCACAGAGCCTCGTCGGGCGAGCACATCTCTGCGAGCAGCCTTCACATGTCCACGTTCCCAGGCTCACAAACTGGGAAATGTGTTTTCCATGGGTGTTTTTACAACGCCCGCCCCCAAGTGCTGCTTCCCCCCAGCATTCGGGGCAGGCCACACACACGGGAAGCGGGCACGAGGAACGGGAACTAACTGGAAATTTCAGCCGTGCCCAACCACCCATTTCACAGCTCATGGAATGATCTGGGTGGAAAAGGACCTCCAAGATCATCTTGTTCCAACCCTCCGGCACTTAACCACATTTGTGAAGCTCATTCCTGGTGGAACAAAACCTCTGCCTCGTCCTGACCTTGGGCAACCCAAGTCCTCCTCTTCTCCCTCCTCCATGTAAAAGTTAGATAATAGTCCCCTGAGGGATTATTAAGCTGAATTTATCCACCTGAATTCCCCAGGAGGAGAGTTCAGAGTGCCACAATTTTTACCTGAGGGGTTCAAAAGACTAACACCTACTAATTAGGTTTTCACAACCTGCTTTTATGTTAGGTGCATTTTATGATCCTTGTTTTACAGCTGGGACACTGGGGGTGAAGTGGCTTGGCCCTTAACACCAAAAAATGATTTTCACAAGCTAGGAGAAGGCACTGTGAGTTTCTAGCAGACCTGTCCTCTTGAACATGCTGCTCTTTACTTGCTGAGAATGGGTATGGCTCTTGCTGGGTGAGAGGGCCCAGAGGACAACGGGAATTGATCTGCAAAGGTTTCACTGGCCCAAAAAACAGAGGCAGCCAACAGTCTCCTGAGATGGCTGCAGACTGTGCCCATTAAGGCAGTCTGTATCTATTTAAAAAAAATAATAAATCACCAGCTATATTTACTTTGCTTTTTAAGGACTGCTCTGATGTTTTCCTCATGACCAGAACTGCTATTTTCTATCGGAAGAGCACATGAGCATGATGCCAAGCCTGGCTAGAGACCACCCACCCAAAATCACCGTCCTCCCAACCCAGGGGGCTTGCCCTCAGGGAGCCAAGTGTGGAGGGGATGTGCAGTGGGATGTTCACAGCCCCTCTGCCAGGTTCCTGTGTTGTGTCCAGGGATCCAGTCACCATAACTAACAGTTCTGGGGGAAAGGATACACTGCCCAGCCACTGGAAATGAAGGCTATAGATGCCCCTCCTCCTCCCAAACTTTAAGAGATTTGCTCCTGCTGATGCTCACAGTGCTGTGAAATGTGGATCAGGACACAGGCTTCAACCCTTCCTTCCCCTTCACTGAAATTCAGGGTTTGTGTTGAGAGCAGCAGGACAGCAAAGGTACTCCAGGGCTTTTGGGCAAAAATTGTCACATCTCCAAGCTGTCTATGAAAGAGAAATAATTGGCTTCCAAATGCCAACCTGTCCAGCCCTACCCTGCACAGTGGACAAGCAAAGGTGTCCCGGGAGCCAAAAGTGAGAAGAAACTGAGCCCAGAATCTGACCTGGATTCCTTGGGGATTGTGTCCTGGTTTTCTATCAGAGTGTGGCTGAAAATATGGAAAAAGGACACAATCATTGGTAAGTCCCCTTGTGGGCTTCTGACTAGACACTCAAGTGGTTACTGTGGAGTTTCGGTCAAAATACAGCCATATCTATCAAATGCCCTGCTGTCCCAGGAGAGACAAATGCTAAGAAGGGCTGGTTAGCCCCACGTTAATCAATTTGCAAATCTGAAACAGAAGCCAAAGCTAGACGAGAACTGATGAGATCAGAGATGCATCCTGCACTCAAACAGTCCATTGTACACTCTCCTGGCACTGCTCCTCCCTCCAGGAACGCTGCTCTTCCAGGCTCCAGCATCATCTTGCCTTCTTGCATTCCATCTCATTAAATACTGGGGGAAGCTGGGACATCAGACCCTTGCAGGCCATTCTTGTGACATTTCACCAGGTGTTTTGGAGGCTCTCTCATCCTGGGATGCGGAGGAGACTGTGATGAAGAGAAGTGGTGGTTGCTGGGTGGTAGCTGTGGTACCCACACTCCCCAGACAAGCAAGGGATTAATTAGGAAGACATTTCTAAAGCAGCTGTCTGCTAGGACAGAAGATCCTGCAATACATCCTGATGAGATGTTTGAAATCACACTTCAATGTGTTTAAAAAATCTCACTTGATTATATTGTCACAGCTTGGCAGCCCAAGTGTCAAAAACTTCCTAAATATCAGGTGCTACTTTCAGTGTTCCAAGCTGAATTCTATCGAGTCATACAACCGCTTTTAGAGTGTCCCCGTATCATGGCTTTCAGAAATACCACCTGGTCCAGCTGGGGTCCCAGTGCAGGTCTGGTACATGAGGAGCAGCCAGGCTGGCAGTACAGCATCTTCCAGCAAGCACCAGTGAGGCACCAGCCAAAGGCCTCACTGCTGCTCATGGCACTTACGGAAAACGCAGACCTGTCAGTCCCATGCAAAGCAGCCTTGTTAATTTGGTCACCTCTTCCTACTCCCAATCCCACCTGCACAGCATCACCCATCCTGCAGCCTCCTCCGCAGGGACCACAAGAGGATGGGAAGGTCAGCATGCCTGCCTGCCAGGTGGTGACAGTGGCTTCACATCAGCTCCTGAGTAAATGTGAGCAGGTTTGACCCTGACATCTCTGTCTGGCTGCGAGTCACGGTGTGTAATCACTGCAAGTGTCTGCTGAGGACACGATGGAATGAAGACACATGGGTTTGCAAAACAGACATCCACTGCTTAATACGGAACATGCCAATTAGTCTGAAACACTTATGAGACAAAACGCGTGACAAATCAGCAGGAACAGTGCAGCTCTCCCAACAAATGGACACGAGGCAATAGGAGAAGATGCCTGCCACCAGGACACCTCTGGGGATCACTCTGCACTGGGGTGACCAAACCCCTGTCCCTGCCTTGAGCTCTGGGCCCAACGCAGTATGAGATTTTCCTGAGCCAGAGAAGTGTCTCTGGCACCTGTGGAGTGTCAGCTCTCACATCCACATGCATTTGCCATAACGTCAGCATGGCCTGATTCAATCACCTCACAAGGTGCTCTTGTTCTATCACTGCTCTAAAGACAAAATACTCATAGGGCTCAAATGTCAGACACTTCCCCTTTCCCCATCCTGTGCACTGGCAGGACCTTATTCGCTCTTTCATCTTTAGAATATTATCCCTGGCATCAGCTTTTTTACTCTGGCTGTGTTAATGAAATAGCCAGCAAAGAAACAGACACTGAAGCAGGCAAAAAGGATGCAGTGAGGGGCTTGGGACTGGGCAGTGTGTGTATTTGTGTATTTTATATATGTTTGTGTAATTTATTCTCTTCTTTCCCTTCTGGAAGGGAGAAGGTAAAAACCCCCATAGTGCAGGGACAATCTAGAAAGTAGCTGAGACAAAAGCCTCACTGCTTACAAAACATGTCTACACTATACATTTGTCCTGAGATAATTTTTTCTGCTAACAGAGCTGAGCTCTCAGGGAGCACAAACAGCAGAGCATCAGGCTTGCAGCAGAACCTACCACCCTGAGCATTTGTGTCCCAGAAGCCACAAATCCCAGTGGCTCCTGCAGCATCTTGGGTGCCACATACCTTGGGAAATGGCACAACATGAACACCATCATATGGGGCTGTGGGCCCTTGGGCTCACCCTCCTACACCCCTCTCATCTCTTTTCCCAGCGCTCTGTGCAGCAGAATACTGAAGGTCTCATGTGGTTTCTTCTTCCACTGTTGATGCAGATGCTGAGGACCTCTCCTGGGCAGAGACATCCTCCTGGGCCAGTTCTTCTGTATGAGCATCCTCAAAATAACATCTGCTGCCCACACAAAGCAGGCTGGGAGTGCTTGGGTAAGAGCTCCACCCCACAACCGGCAACAGAGCCATCCCAGGACCTTCAAAGGGATGTGCATCCCGGATCACAATGCTGAGTTGCCAAATATTGAAAGTCCATGGTGGTTTCAGAGCTTGACCTCCTCTCTCCTCCCCGGCTCACAAAGCTACACCGTAGAAATCCAGGCAGCAGTAAGAAGTTTAATTACCCACTGAGCAGCTGCTGGTTGCCAGTTGAGTGTGCTCCTGGATGTCTGAAAAGGTGCTGCAGAAGCCTCATGACAATCCTTAACCTTTGCAGGGAAAACACGGCCCCTGCTGTAGCTGCTGGCTGAGAGCTGAGTGATATTCCTGAAGGTGCTGACAAAGCCTGGCTGCAAGAACCATCCTTGGATTCAGATGTGCCAGACACACGGGTGATACCTGGAGCCCACTGGGATGCTGTTTGACTGAGGATGCCTTGAGACAGCACTCCAAAACTGTGACAAAATGGGCTTTTCAAAGCAGCCCTGCCTGTGGAGAGCATTGCACAGGGAGGGACAGCGTGCTCAGCATGAAGATGGTGAGCCTGGGGTTTGTGCTTGTTCGGGATATTCCCAGGGGATTTCTGCATGCAATAACAAGGACCTGATCTGCAACAGCAAGAGGTATTCAGATTTAAGTTTGGAAAGAGCTCTCACCCCACTGTCACTGCTCTGGCAGGTTTCAGCAGTGCAGTGCCCATTTCCGTGGATCAGGCCTTTCACTTCCCAATCACAGCCAATTCTGCTGCTGTTGGTGAAAATGCATCTCGCAAGGCTGCCACCACCATCAAGGCTGCTGCCAGCCAAGACAAGGAATTACAGTGGAAACGTGAAGGAAAAGGAGCTGTAAAGATACTCTCCTTGTTTCCTTTCCTTTTTTTCTTTCTTTTTCTATTGCATTGCAAGTGACTGAGAGGCTGACACCTGTTTGCTCTGCAGTGCTGTTTGTTGAAGGACACCTGAAACTCTGCACCTCCAGTGAATTTACTCTGCCAGGGAACCTCCTTGTTTCCTGAGGCAGCTGGGGATGGATGCCAGAGAAACGGCAAAATAATTATTGTCTAATGTTGTACTTTGGGCTTATTTCTTGCTGCTGATGGTGACCCAGGCCCAGGGAAAACAAATGTGGGAGGCAATTAAAAGAAGTCTGGTTTGGAACAACTTCAGTTTTTATAGCAACTGTGCCTGACGTATTTAAGTAATGCTATTCTTGAGGATAAAAAGGCAAAATACACATAGAATTACAGAATCATATAGATTAAAAAATACTTTAAAATCACTGAGTCCAACAGTCAACCCAAGACTGCCAAGTCCAGCATGAAACCATGTTCCTAAGAGCCACATCTACACATCTTTTAAATACCTCCAGGGATCATGACTCGGCCATTCCCTGGGCAGCCTGTGCCAAGGTTTGTCAGACCTCTCAGTGAAGAAGCTTTTCCTACTATCGTATCTAAACCTTCTCTGGTGCTAGCTGAGGCCATTTCCTCTTGTCTTACCTTTAGGACAGCCTGAAAGCCCAAGGAAAGATAAAGGCTAAATGTTAAATGTTTTTCCTGGAAGATCAAAAGCCCATCTGCCATGGGAGAGAAAACCCACCCCTTGAGTTCATCCATGCCTGGGGAAGGCTGGCGGGGCTGGTGATGCCTGGGGAAGGCTGGGGGGGGTGGAAGCAGCAGGATCTGCTGTGTCACCGCTGGCCCTGGTCCCAGAGAAGCAGCCACGGCACTGCTGAGGCTGAATCTCTGAACTCACCGTTAGCTGCTCAACAAGCCTTCGCTGAATGAGCCGACACTCGCAGCTCCCTGTGCTCTGCTGGGACAGAAACGTTTCCTTTGCATTCCTGACTGGAATTGTGCACTTGCAGGGTTAGAGGTGGGACACAAAAAGCCCACCTGGGCAAAAAGGAAATCTGAAGCCCTGCTGGGAACTGCTTCATTGTCTTCACTGCTCTGGTCACATGAACTGGCCTGGCTACAGCAACACTGCATCCAAGAAGGGCTGGCTGATGATTTGCAGTGTCCTACCACAGCTCTTCTCACCAGCAAGGTCAGAAATTTCCTCCTTGAGGGTCTTGCAAGCTGCTGACAACCAGTACTGAGCTGTGGAGTAACTTTTCAGCAGATGTACTGGAAATCCCTCAGCACTGGCTTTTCTTTTTTTGTTCCAGTGGCTTGCCTGGGGGTCAGTGAGTGCTTTCTATCCTGCTGCTCCCAGCCCTCTCTGCAGGTACCACTGCTCCACTACCACTCAGAGCTCTGCTTAAGGAAACAAGCTGTGGACATGCATCTCCCTCAGCCTGCTCCAGGCAGGGGCACAGGGATTTGGGTATGTTTTTGTGGCAGCCCACTCTGCCCCTGGAGGGCCGCAGGAGGTGAGGGAGTGTTTCATGGGGAGGAGAGGGAGCTCTGCAGCCAACCTCAAATCGGCTGCTTGTGCTCAGGTTATTGTCAGAAGAGCTGCAATTAAAGCCTACCCTGAGTATTTTCTTACTCAATTCAGTGCTCCAACCCTGCTTTTATTTTCCAGCCTAATGTGTCACGGAGCTTTTGTATGAGCCCTGCCATATCCAAGGAGTACAAAGGTCTCCTTTGGCTCCATTTACATGAATACTTCCAGGATGTCTGCGGGCTCCTGTCCTGCCGGGAGCTATTCCTCCTCCAGCCCAATCTGGATAATTGTTGGCTTGTGCACACCCACTGTGTGAGTGCACAAAAGCGCTTGCTGGCAGAATGCTGTCGCCCTGATTTTTTCAGCCTTCTCTTCTGTTTCACAGTTTCATGTTTTGGGTTCTTTCTCACACTCTGGTCTGTAAACACCGGCAAATGTTTATCATAACTTCAAAGTAGTTTACATTCCTGTTCTTAGAGATATGGACAGCTGATGGACAGTTGTCCTAACCAATGGGATGGGGAGAGGTGTCAACCTTCTCCCCCAATCCCTGGCCTTTGTAGAAATTCTATATATTTAAGTCAGACTTTCAAATAAAGGAGAGTTTTAGTTCATACCTTCTGATCAAAGGGTGAGTGTGTGTTTGTGTGTGTGTGACGGATTGCGTCAGAATGCAGCACTTTCTCCAGCAAAACTTTCTGGTGGAGAGCAAGTCTTAGACTAACTCTGGGCTAGGTGCAGTAAATCACAGCCTAGAGGAGGTAAGCAGGACATTTATACCCCATGGACCAACCGTGACAAAAGCATTACGACTACAGCCCGCTACAGATCGCTCATAGCAAGCCCAGCAGCCTCCATAACGGAGACAAAATCTCTCTTTCCTGAGTCTTTGAAAGGCAGGCGTTAGAAAAGGGCACATGAGGGAAAAGTGGCAATTTACCGACAAGCTCCCCAGCAGGCAGGCCAGCAGCATCAGTGACTCCTATTCGTCACTTAGAGCGAGCAGAATATAATTCCTCTTGTAATCAGGATGGAAAGGCATGTGGTCTGGGCTAGCACGGAAAAGGTTGACTCATATTAAGACCAACCCATTACCAAGTGTCAAGTGCTCCCTAAGATGGCTCAGACCTAATTCGAGAAGTCACCTGGAGGCAGCGGGTCACCAGCTCCCTCTACAGACAATCAGGACACAGCCGGACCCCTGCAGAACTGCAACAGCAGGCGCAGAGTAACAAAGAGAGTCCCCTTAAACCGGAGCAGAATTTTCCTCATCACCGGCAATAATCATCCCCCGGGATGCCGAGTCCTTTGTTTCCCTCTGCGGGGACAGGTCCGTCCCGCGGCCCCATCCCGGCGCGGATGAAGAAATGGCTGCGATGGCATCGGCGCTCCCCAAGACAGACGGGAGCGTGTCTTTTGTTTCCTGCCAGCGAAACAAAGAGCGGGAGCGGTGCATGGAAACGCAGGCGCCACCGGGCTGCAGGAAAAGTTCAGCAGCCCGGAACCAGCTGGCTGCTCGGAAGCGAAGTGCCAGGACCACTCACCACAGCAATACTTCACGGAGCAGCACACGCCGGCCGGCGGGGCGAGCGTGTCCCTGCCCGCCGGCATCCCGCCAGCATCCCGACAGCATCCCATCAGCATCCCGCCAGCATCCCGCCAGCATCCCTCCAGCACCCCACAGCTCCCCGACCCAAGGCACACAGCCGCAGGTGACACGTGCAGACAGTGACAAGGATGCAGCAGGGGGAAAACCCGCGCACAGGGGTGGCCACAGGGTGGGAGGAACGGGCTAAGCAAGAGCGGTGCAGCATCAGGAGCGAGAAACTGCTGAATTTTCATCCTTGCCCCAACACCTCTTTGTTTCAGCATCTCCTGGCTGTGGGAGGTGGTATAAGGATGTCTAGAGGAGTGAGATGGGACTGCTCAAGGCACAAACATCTTTCTCAGAAAGCCTCTGGCAGGCAGAGCAGCTCCAGCTGCCCTCAGCTCCTACCTCCCTTCACCTGTGATGCAGGGAACTTATTGTCCAGAGAAACAGCATGGGCTTGGGGTTTTTGTCCTTTTGCCAGTAGTATATATTCCCTCTTACTTTTTACCTAATGAACGTTTGGCGTTTTCTTTCTTTAATTTCTCAGTGTTTGTAGGTGAGAGAAATCTGTTCCTCCCCACTCCCACCCGAATGAGGCACGTTCTTCCAAACAATCCAAATCACAGGCAGGGGGCAGGGTACGTGTAAAAGTGAGCAAGCTGTTTGCTCCTCACAATAATTAGAGAGTGTTTCGATGCCAAGGAAAAAGAAGAAAAGAGTTGCACCTGCCTATGTTTCCCAGCCCCCCTCAGTGCCACCAGCATGCCAGAGGACAGCTGGGCAGTTCCTTCCTTCCCTGCTGCACTGACCAAAGCCACGGTGGTCTGGGGGGGTGTGAAGGAGGATGCTGAGCCACACAATACAACAGCCAAATATTCCTGATATGGGAGAAAGCTGCACAAATCTACAGCATCTCCCAAACCTCTCACAGAGAGGAGCTGTTCCCTCCTGGACACGCAGAGAGCTCCTGGAAAACTTTGGAAGGGTCTCTTTACAGTGCTGTGTGTTTTTGCTGTTGCACAGTTCCCTTTACCTACAGCACCTGTTAACAAAAAATGCTGTTATGCGGCTCCCACAGTTGAAAACCCTCTATCATGCTCTGACCTGCTGCAGACCAGGCATTCTGCTTTTCCATGTCACCACAGCAATACATTTCAGCCAGGTCAGAGCACCGTGCTCACCATTCCTGGCACCATGGCAGCACGCAGGGATGAAGTGCCCATTGTGCCAGGCTCCTGTGCAAGGCGAGCAGTGTTTGATCCCTTACTGTGTTTGGGATGCAGGAGCTCATCAAACCCAAAACACCCCAGAGATACAGTGGAGAAAAGTGTGTGGGAGAGAACAAAGCAGGAGAAAGGTTCAGTTTGCCCAACTTCATGATTAAATAATATATAATTAATACAGCAGAGTCCCAGCTTTGCTCTGTTTATCCCCATATGGGAAGCACAGCTGATGTGGACACTGATCTGTGAAAGGTTTGGTGATCACAGGTATCAGAGGGCATGGGACACAGGACCCTCCTTCACCCCCTGGGTGCAGGGCGCTCATCTCCTCTGCCAGTTCCCTCCTGCACTACCATTTCTGATGCTGTGTGGAACAAGCTGCTCGCTGTTCCTACAGAACTCATCTGACCCTGCTGCCGTCTCTGCCGCTGCACCGCTTGGCAGTACTTCCTTGGAGGAACTACAGCAACAAACTCGGATGCCAGGGTTTGGAGATAAGCAGCCAGCAAACAGCCAATTTCCATACAATGTACAGAAAGAAGGGGAGAAAAAAGACACAATACTGGGAATCCCTAATGAAGCAGGGTGAAAAACAGGACAAGTAAGTAACAAAACAGAATAGATTTTCAATAAGGGCACAGCAAGTTCTAGTGGGTAGATCTAGCAGATAGGGGAGGAGAGAGAAGCTACAAAAGAAGGGAAGAAAGCAAGGGGATCAGAGCAGCCTGTCCAATGGAGAAGATGCATCAGAAGACTTTAATTTCCTTTATTATAATATAGATAGTGCCAGCTCATTGCAGAGCAACAATTCATCTACCCTGGTAACCCACAGTCTGGTGCTGGATGTTCGTGGACAAGGCTACTGACCTTAAAGCACTTCTTGCCTGTGGCACCCAGCATAACATAACAATGAAACAATAAACAAACATCACTGCATTTCATTTATCATCTCATAAGGTGTTTGTTTTGGTGTAATACACAAACAAAGCCAACGGGTCCCAAACAGAAAGACCTTTGTGCCATTTGGGTGCCCTGAGTGCACTCCTCCTTACTAAAATTATTTGGTTTTATGTATTGGTGCAGCAAGTTCCTCAAGTTAATGCAAACCCTCCTCTCTGCATTTGTTCCTCTTTTCCCCTAAATTTCCAAGCAGACCTCAGAGATGGGGTTTAGAGGGTGGGAAGGGTGTTGCTCCTCAGACTGAGAGGCTGCTTTAGCCCCTGCTATACGTGGCACCTGCAGGTAAACACTGACCGTGACACTGATCAGTAAGGGGTGATCATGAAGCCCCTAAGGCATCCCACAGGGACACACCAGTGGGTTAAGCTCTCTGCTCCATCACCCCAACCCAACTGATCCCTGCTCAGCCTCTCCTATCCCACAGACTGGTCCCTTACCCACCCGCAGACGGGTCAGTTATCCATCACATCCCATCCCATCGTTCTCCACCACACCCATCTGCACCAGCAGTGGCATCTAAGCCCCCTGGGCTGCAACTTGCCCCGGCATCCCTGTCCAGCAGCACCACTCACACCAATATCCCACTTAGGGACCTGCTCCATCCGCCCATGAGCACCTGAGCAGTGCCTGTGCTAAAATCCCTCTCTCCAGACCAGGATCTGCTCCAACATTTCCAATCAGACTGGTACCCACTCCAGCATCCTTACCCAAACCTGCACCTGGTAGAGCATCCCTGCACTGGTACCTCAGCCTCTCAAAAAGGACTTCCATGTCTCTAATGGGAGCAGTACCTGCTCCAGCATCTCTGCCCGGACTGGTACCTCAGTGTCTGTAAAGGGAGTGGTACCTGCTCCAGCATCCCCACAGGGACAGGTACCTCAGTGCCTGTAACGGGGCAGTACCTGCTCTGGCATCCCTACCCGGACAGCTATCTCAGCATCCCTGAAGGGACCGGTACCTGCTCCAGCATCCCTACTCGGACCGGTACCACCGCGTCTGTAGCGGAGAGGTACCTGCTCCAGCAGCCCTGCCCGGCCCGGCGGGCTGCCCCCGGCCCCGTGCCGCCCCGTGCCGCCCCGTGCCGCCCGGAGCCGGGGC
>WBMY01015898.1:140946-154841 GCA_013397315.1 Donacobius atricapilla
CGGCTTCTCGCCGAAAGGACAAAAACTGTGGTAAAATCAGACAAGGGGAACTCCCGCGCGCGGTGCGGCGGCTGTACCTTCTCCTCCCTTGCGAGGGACGGGCGGTAACAGGGCTCCTGGCGTGGAACACGCTCCGTTTAAAAAAAAAAGAAAAAAAGAAAGAAAAAAAAAATCTGAATTACACATCACACCCAGTTCTATTACTGTCAATTGCTATTTTAGCAACAATGATTCCCTATACTCCTATAAATACTGACCGTCATAACCGCACTGGTCCTGCCGTGACTCTGGATCCCGTTGGAGTTTGAGCAGGCAGAATTTATTTAAGAACAAAACTGCAAGGTAGGTGTTCTGCTTCTGAGATGCTTGGCTGCATCTCAACCACATTGCAACCCCTGCAAATATTCTCCTGCAGGCTACAGGCACCCTTGGGTTTTGTTATGGAGAGAAAAACCTGCAGTTTCTACACAGAAAGTGTCTGAAAGCTGGAAAAAACACAAAAGTACTGCCTGGACCAAAGAACCGCCAAAAACCCACCAAGAGATGCTTTCCGTATGTCCCTGTTATCTGTTAGTCCAGTGACAGACCTGGAGAGGAGAGGCTGCCTGTGCCAGGCTTTAGGCAAGGCCAGCCTGGCAGAGCCAAATCCAAGCACAACTCTTTCAGATCAGGAAGTTGCTGAAAATCGGAATATCTGGTGATATATGCACTGCTGAGCTGGAGAGGCACGCGGTAGATTTATAATGCAGCAGAGAGAAGCAGCACAGATGTGTTGAGAGCAAGAGATACTAATTGCTTACATATTTAAAACAGCATCTTTAGTCTGAATGGGAGGCACCATTAAGCAAAACAGAGCTATTAACTGGGGCCACTTGGAAAGCTGCCATTTTCCCTTCTGTGCACAGCTTTTTGCATCAATTCAGAAGTACGGTGTGATACACTGTCAGTGTTGTGTGATTCCTGCCGAGGTGCCTTGCACCAGGATAAAGCTGTCCATATGTACAGGGATGCCTAACACCAGCATCGTGTATGGGAAGGCACACTCAGCACAAGACTTTTCTCTTTATCTGGATGAAATGGTGGAAAGAGCATGTTATGGGCCATGTGCTTTCCTGGGGATTCTGAAACTCTTGTAGAAAGAGGAGACAAACAAATCACCATTACATTTATAGGTAAAAAATACAACACAGGTGAGCGTGCTACAATTATACTGTAGTATATATGGCAAATTTACACTCCAGTATACAGCTTTCATAATAGAGCATATTCAGGACCCTGGGGAGAAAGTGATTTTAGGTGGCGTAAGTAGCCCCATAATTTACCTTCTGCATAAATCTGAGAAGAGCCTAATTTTCCTCCTGTTTTATTCATCTTGGGCTCCTTTTGCCCACCCTGTTCTGGAGTTTCGCAGCAGTGTGACTGGCCTGAGGATGAGGGAAGAGGCTTTGAGGTGACCTTGCTGGTCTGACATTGGGGTTTCCCGAGATGCAGCGGGGCAGAGCACTGGTCCCCTGTGATTCGGGGCACCACACCGCAGCTGCCTTCTCCTCGTACACGTCCTCGAGAATACAGATGGAGATATCTGCTCCTGCATCTCTTTCAGCTCCATCCCAGGTGGTGTTTCCGCCTCTTTTGTCTGATCTTTGTGTTTCAGTTGCCAATCACAGCGTCAATGTGCAAGAGCAGAAATCTCGATGGAGGCTGAGGAATAAGTGGGGGGATCGTTCAGTGCACTGTGGCAGTTGGTTTGCCTGGACAAGGACTCTCAGGGACAAGGGCATCCTATCTGCTGAGATGCTGCTTCTGCTGAGGAGTAGCTTTTCTTAAAAGACACGCTGGGATTTGGCTCTGCTCCTGTGTAAGTCAATGGAAATGCTGCTATTAACTGAAATAACTGAAAAAAAAAAAAAAAATCCTTCTTGCAGGGTGAGCTGAGAGTTAAGCTTGATGCCCTTCACTGAAGAGCTCCATTGCTAGAGGCTCACACAAAGAGCTCTGTGAATCCTCTACTTGGTGTCATCTGTTGCTTTATTCCTCTGAAAGATGTAGGAAAAAAAAAAAAGGTCATTCTTTGGCTGATTTGGCTTCAGACTCAGGGACCGGGACCTTGAAGTACAGCTGGTTTGAGGTGAGGAGGCAGCAAGCTGGATAGAAGATGCAGGAACAGTGCAGCTTGCTGAATTATTTTGTAATCAATTAACAAAGCTGTATAACACCACCAAGTATGGTTCTGCGATGAAAACCTGGAGATCTCATTGCACTGCTGAGGGCTAAATTCTGCACAGTCAGGAGTCTCACTGCAGTGATAAGAGGAAATTAATATAATAATACTGACTACAGAGAGGACAGTTTATTCTGCACTCACTCCAAGTCCATCCTTTATAGCATCCTGGCCAGATTTGGGGAAGCAGCAGATGATGCACCCTGATAAATGCACCAGTTTCATGCATTGCTCCTTATCCTGAAGAACTGCAGACTGCTTTGGAGCAATTGCCATAGTTCCTCAAGGGTTAGTCATTCTGCACATTCAATTCACTATGAATCGTTACATGATTCAGCTTAAACAGGTGCATAAATGTTGCAGGATTGGGTCCATAAGCATCCACAGCTTCAATTTTATGTCTCATTTGTAAGATGGGTTGCAGGAAGATGAGAGCAAACTGTCGCAAATAGACTGTTGTGGTAGAGTAATATGTTCTAAAACAGAATAAAAGCTGATTATATCTTCTGGTTCCTAATAATTTGAGGAAGTAATTCTGTATCTGGAACATTTGCAGTAAATACAATAAGGTCTACTTAAAAAAAAATAAAATGTTAGCATTGCAGCTAAAGTAACTGCACCAGAACAATATTGCATTTTCTGCTTTGTAAGGAGAAGAAAAAAGAAATGGCATTTTTACATTTTCCTTTGGCCTTTGAGAAATATCAGGAATATGTAATAACCACACTCGCCAGCAATAGCTCAGAGGATTCAGAGAATAAGAGTTAAACACCTGGGGACATTTACAAACAACTGGCAGAGAGGTGATGAATTTAAGATGTGGGTATGAAAGGCACAGAGAGTGGAAAAATAGTACATATTTAAAATGCTTTTAATCTATGTGAGACGCATCATTGAGGTGGGCGGTGACTCCTGAACAAGCAGAGGAGGGGCAGGGAGGATGACCCATGAAGTCCCTGCTACACTGGGGCAGATGCTGGGACCCGGTGCAGCAAGAGGTCTCAGGGGACCTTTCTCCATCAAATTCGTAATGCTGTAAAGCACACATAACCTTTATCGTATCTGTCAGCCAAAATGAGCAAAGTTTACAGCCCGTTTTATGCAGCTGAGCACTGCTCTGACGTGAGGAAGGGGCGCGGGCACAGGAGCCTGTGTTTCCCAGGGCTGTCGTGTTCCATCGCGTCAGCGCGGACACCGACCCTGCCTCTCGCTGCCTTCGCCAGCAAAACCCTCCCACGGAAGAGAGGTGACTCCCAAGGGCCATGAAGTGTCTTTTTTTCCTCCCCAGTGGGTTGACTGGCAGGAAGGATGCTGATTCAGTAGGTTTGATGCCCTTCATCTTCTCCTGAATGCTCTTGCTGGTCTCCATGCAAGGAGACAGGAGAGTACCTCCCCAGCAGCTCTGCTCATGCATGGGGGATGCTGGTCACAACCCAGCAGCTTCCAGAGCTGCCAGTCTCCTCACCTAGCTTCAGCTACCCTTGGGTAAACGTTCTCCAGCTGGATCCTGAAGTGGCTGTGTCCATTACTGAGGTACATTCACCTGGCTCCTGGAGGAGCTCCCAGACTCTGGACCAGCTGTTTGTCCCAGGCTGGGGGATATGAAAAGGGCTTTTTTTTTTTTTTTTTTTGATCAGCAGAGACCACTGAGTTGCAGCCCAAGCAGGGGAATTTAGACCTGTCCTAAAGTCAGTGAATTTTGTCATATTATAGGGTTCCATAACTTTCTGTGATCCATCCTCTATTAAAATGGATAAAGAAGCATCCCCGGCTCCTCATCTTCTAGACAGGAAGGGAAAGTCTTTACATCCTTGGATAAAGAGTCAAAACCCTCCTGATACTCTCTTTTCAAGGATTTTTTTCCATTGGAAGGAGGATGCCAAGTCTGTCATCTTTCTTGTACCCACACTGGTGTAGCAGCAATAAGAAAGCTTTGCTGGTTCACAAGAAAGGGAGAAGAAAATTAAACTGTATTAATTTCAAGCTCTATTAGGATTTTAAGAAAGTAAAATCAATAGAAAAGGATGGACTCGGTAGGGAACATGACCTTATTTTCCCAGTGTCTGAAGGGGAAGTGCACACAATAGAGAGATAAAAATACATCTATAAAACCAGATCAGTTTCATTGATGTTGAAGAAAAGAAGTTAAAATGCTTATGTGAACTTGCATCACTTGACTGGCATTTAGGAGAAGTGTCTCAAAGATAAAAAGAGCAAAACCAAAAAATCCCAACCCCAAATCCATCAAAAAATCTCCAAACCCCACCCCATCCATTAGTCCCTTCTATTTCTTTCTCTCCTGCACTAAATTGTAAAAATGGTGTGATCCATGCAATATTTCATCAAATATGACGCACTGTTGTCAGAGCAAAATGTTTGATATAAAACAAGAATGATATTTCTTTTCTTTTTGGTCAGATAAGCTGGTTTGGATTAATAAAAATGCCACATTCACAATGATATCGATAATTTGCATGTGAAAAGCCTTCCACCTGGTAATGAAAACAATTTTTCAGTTTTGCCACCACTAGTCGGGAGAGATAAGGTCTGCCGTCCTCCCCCTTGCAATTAACCACAGACACACACAAAAAACGGAAAAGGGAGAAAAAAGGGAAAAGGCAGAATATGTGTGATAATTGCAAATTGCCTGTTACCTGAACCCGATGCCAAGGAATTGATATTTCCACCTGCAGCTGCACAGCCTGCCCACTCCTACAGCCTGGCCCCGTGTGCCTGCCAAGCCGGGCACCTCCAGGTCGGGAAGGCAGAGCTGGGTATGTGTTTGTACTAAATTTGTACACCATGTTGGTGGCATTTAGGGGAGAAAACCCCACCCCAAACCAAGTTTGCAGCCCCCCTTTGTGGTTAGCAAGCCACTGGGTGGCAGTGCTGTGTGCGCACGGGTGTTTATGTGCACACACATCATGGGGGGCCCATCTTTTTGGGGGGTGTTGTGAACCCGGGTATGTTTTGCTCATTCTGTGAAGCTGCTGTGATGCCCAGGGCAGAAGGCAGGAGAAGAAAGGTCTTTCAGCTCTGAAGAACGTGGACAGTTGCTGCATCTCTGTGGGCCTGTGCGAAGCCCCGCGGGCAAGGAGGTGTTGGTGCCCAAATGTCACTCCCAGCGCTGGCATTCCGCACTATCCAAGCTGTCCCAGCCTTTTCTTCAAACCTGCACTTGCAGTGTTTGTCTTGCACGGTCACCAGAGGAACAAAGAAGCCTGTTGCTGATAGTCATGGAACAGAAATGACACAAGACTCCTCCTCCCTGTTCCCTGTTCCTACCCTAACCCACGTTTCACCCTTTTTTTCCCCACCTCACAGAGAAATAATTAACCCAGCAAGACCGTGTTTTCAGCGGCTCAGGAGATGCCCATGTTCTCAGTGTGTATGAAGGATGCACGTTTCTTGCACACAACCAGCAATGAATTGAATTTAACAACACATCCCCCCGAGATGAGTCCAAACTGATATGTAATTCTCACTTATAATTGTGGACTTGAAGTGGATGATAAACAGATATAGGGTTCAGATGCCAAACTGAGACCTCAGCGAGTTTCGGATTTTGTCTTTTATCTCTAATTAAAGCTGCTAAGATGTGGCGTTTCTTTCAGGTTTGTCTCTGCAGCACCTCCAGCACTGTATTCCTGCATTTCATGGCCCTTGAAGCACAGGTGATGTTTGACTCTAGTTTTGACCTGTTTCAGGCTGACAGGTTTGATTAGTCTTGTCCTGTACTTGACAGAAAACCAATTACTCTCTACAGCCATGTTGAGGGGGTAAATTCTACCTAGTTTGGATAAACAATCTCACACGTAGGATGAAGGAATGAGCTGTGTATGGGCACTGCAAGGTGTGAGAGGGGGTTTCGTGCAAGAATAAGGTGAGATTTCAGATTGTTCTCTCCTGTGAGAAGTCAGAGTGAAAAAGAGGGCTGCAGGTGACAGCACAGGAATAGATAAAGAAGGGGAAATCTTTATAGCCCTCCTTTGGGCCATCCAAGACAGCACTGTTAACCACTCAAAAATCTATCACCTTAGTGATGAGCACACCTGAAAAAAACTGCAGGAAGGCTCTCTTGCTTTTTCCTCTCCCTCTTAGGGCGCTTTGGAAAATTTTGATTGAAATATTTGCAAAATGTGCAGGTTACAACAGCAATTAAAACAACCAAAAAAAGAAAAGGAACAAAAAAATTCACATGCACACATGGTCCTTTGCAAATGAGAACTTTTCTGCCAGGAAAACACGAGATCTGACAATATGTTCCATTTAGCAAAGATGACAAAACTAAAAGGGTAACATTAGAAATGTAACTTTTTCTTCTCTCCACCCCTTGCTAACAGCTAAAAAACTGCTGTGCAAAAGGCCTTTAATGTGAAGCCTCATTTCAGCTCTAGGAAGGCACTTGATTTCTGTAACTACAGTGAATGTAGTTCTGCCCCCCATCAATAATAAATGCTCTTTTTTTCTTCTCTTTTCTGCTAATATTTCTCATCCTTCATGTCCTTTGTGGTGGGCAGAGCTGCCGAGGGAATTGCTTAGGCTTTGAAATAAAGGGAATTTTGAAGGAGTAAAGTAGGGCAAAAGGATTTCCCCTGAAGAGCTCTAGCCAGAAGGCGCAGGGAGAGCATGGCCCCCAGGTTAGGTCCTCCTGTGAAGCAAGAATGGAACTTCTTGGCTAGAACTCACCTTTGGTGGCCAACACCAAGGAAAGGTCAGCTATATTGATCTGAAAAATCACCTGTATTGATCCAAAAGAACCTCTAAGGAATTGCAAATACTCCAGTCACATTAGGAGCAGCCACAACAGGATATTTTCAAGATCATACTTCCCTTCTGGGTTCCAAAACTGAATTTTTGAATACCTGCTCCTGGTCCTGCAGCACCACACACTCGAAAACCCACGTCTGTGGGAACCTGATTTGTCAGCTCAGTGAGCACCTTCCCTGGGAGGGAAAACTTTAGTGCAGCTTGTGCCAAAATGTGATTTTTTTGCTCTGATCTGGGATCATTAGTGTCCTGTGTGGTGAGGAATATGAATGATCTTCTGCCAGATCACACCTAGCACAGAACACCCGTGGGAGGGGGGCTGCACAGAACACTCCTTGCAGGTTGAAGTGCTCTGTACAAATGCAGAAGGAGGGAGGAGAGAGAAAAAGAGGCAGTGTGGGGGAGAGAGACCACAGGCATGTAACAGCCTCCCTGACCTAGTGATTTATTTATGGCAGTCCTAGAGGGGGAGAAGCCATGCAAAGATCATGAGCCTGCATGCTGCAGTAAGTGGTGTATATGTGCTGGCATATATTTAGCAAGCAAGAGTACAAAGCACAAAATCTACAGGGGATGGGGAAATGCTTCCACTCCTTGCAAGGTTTTTGAATTATTTGAGTCAAGCCAGGGGAGAGGTTTATTCAGAGGAACACAGAAGATTTCCCTTGTTTCTTCCTATAAATAAATTACAAGGAGATTCTTGGGTTTGCTTCCTTGAAAGTCAGGGTGTTTCCTCTCCCAGCAAATACCTCACCATGCCTCACTCTTGGGCTGGCCAGCAACTTCAAAGGCTTCTGCAGGGAATTTTGAGTTCTGATAGCCCTCAGGTCTGTAAGAGAAAAGGCTCTCTCTGGTATGAGGTGCCTGAGAGGCATTTCACAGTGAGCTGCTGTCTCCAGGGTAGGTGAACAGCAGAAGGAGCATTGCAGGGAATAGGCCTCCAGTACAGCAGAAAAAAAGAATCTGTGTCAGCTGAAACCAGTTGCAGTGTTCATTGGCCTGACAGATACCTGTTCTGGAATGTTTATAAAGTACAGTATCACACGAGGGGACTGCTCAAAGATTTACTCTGCACTCACTGATGCTGCCTGGTGCTGAGGCCCTGCAGCCCTGGGGAAGAGCCCATCGCTGTGGCCACCACAAACAGATGTTATCAAAGTGGTTCTCCTCCCCTTCCCGCTGGAGCGAACCCAGATGCCACCAGGATGGTGCAGGCACCAGCAGGACCTGGAGCAGCACAGCAGGGGCTGCACTGTGCATGGGGAGAGCAGGGGGAACACGAGGTGTTTGGTAGCATTCATCAGACCTTGCACATTCCAAAATATATTAAGCCCTAAATGAGAACACAGTGTCACTTTAGAGCTCTTGACTCTTGTCTAAATTAAACCTCATCAGAAATAGGATCTTAAACAAAAGCCTGCAACACCCTCTTTGGTTTCTGAATTTAGCTCCTGCTTCAGCCTCGGGGATTTCAGAGCCCTGGTGGCCTGAGCTCCTGGAGGTCTGTGGGGACACACAGAGCACCAAGTGTCCCAGCTGCCTCCGAGCTGTGTAAAGCTGAGGGTCTGATGACTTGAGGAAGGCTCAGGAGCATCATTTGGCTTATCCTGTGCAGGGCCAGGACTTTGATGAGCCCTGTGGGTTCCTCCCAGCTCAGCATTTTCTATGATTCCATCAGCATTGACTTGATTTGAGGAGCTGGATTTGATTACTCCAGGAGTGGACTTAATGCTTGGACTTGCATCTCAATCAAACTTGTCTATCATTCATAGATTCTAGTGGAAAAAAATAATCTCCGTTTCTATATGGGAATATAACAATCAATCAAACTTTATAGCTCCTGTTTCCATTCTAGCAGCTTATAACCACATAATAAAAGCATATAATGAAAACATCATAAAATCACACAGTAAAAACACATTCACCATGCAAGTGTTGCCATCTTAGCACATCCTGGATAGAAATGCTGGAGAATTCTTGAGGCTTCTGGTATGTACTAATAGCCTCCATAACACTACATCACACTCACCCTTCCCACTTGAGGAGAGCTCTCTATTATAACAGCAGTGGTTATAGAAGATGCATGTAAATGTTTGGATTCAGCAAATTAAGGGCATGAAAGATCTCCAGAAGAATTTTGCCTACCTGGCTTTCCTAAGTGAGTTAGAAGATTCAATGAGAAAAGCCTCTTCAGCTGCTTTTGTTGTATTATAGCCCTTATTGGAAAAGCTGCATGAGGTGGGTGTTGCATTTACGCTCTTCTTCCCTGTGGTTTAAATTAAAGTTCATCTTCACAGGCAGTCCTCTGCTTCACTTGAAGGATGCCAGCAGCTCGTTCTGCCTCCCTGCTCTTTCTTCATTTCCCTGACACTTTTCCATAAATCCTTGCTCTAACAGAGCATGGTTTGCTCACTGTGGAGGAACCAACACCCTGATCCTGCAACAGGGAGATGATTCTGCACCCTGATAAGAGGTACTGGTCCCTGCTAATGCTGCTTTGAACCCAAACTGCTGTGATTCATCTCAGCTGACTCTCAGTGTGTGGCATTGAGGTACAGTGGCAGGGCAGTAGCACTCTTGGAATTCTTCTCCCACCCCGTGGAGCTGCACCTCCTTTATGTGGGGAAAGTTGTTGAGGTCAGAGCCTTGTGTGGCTTGCCCACTTGTCCCTTCGCATATTTTCCAAGTTTCTCACAAAGTTGTTTCAGTGAGTGAATAAACCAGAAATTAGTCATCAAGCCTGTCACAGTGGCTTTCTCCTTCGCTTCAATAGTGCCAGAATAGTCACCTCTCACTTTAATAAGAGCCTCTTGAAATCTTCTCACTTTCAAAGATTTTCATTTTGGTTTGAAGCAAGCATTACAGTGACACTGTGGACCTATTGGCTCAGCTACAGGTTGATTTTTGTATTTTTTTTTTTTTAAAGCCACAGATGTTACTGTAATATTGAAAATGACTGAACCTGTTTATCTTAGAGATTAAAGGCAATATAGTTCCCAGTTTTCCCCTGCTGCTTATTTTGTGGCTTTGGGAAGCATTTTTTACTCACAGGGCTTTGCTTTTTTCCTCCATTACTTCCCTCGCCTTTGTTTGCTTGACACTTTCATGCAGAGAAAGGGCAGAAACCTAAACTGGGCAAATGTGATTTGATCGCAGAGCTGGTAGGGGGCAGGTGGAGTCAATCATGCTGCCATGGGCTCTCTTGTGTGCGATCAGCTGGAGCTCTTTTGGGGAGAGCCCCCTGAAATGATGCCCTGCAAAGATGCCTATCCAAAGCCTGTGATCCAGGGATACCTTTGCACGGGCTCTGGACCTGGGGTAGTGTGTCAGTATTCTCCCCTCTAGTTTGCAGATGTGTTAAAGCTGGAGGTTGGTTTATCAAAAACTGCAGATTGATTCAGCCGCAGAGCAGAAATTCCTGACCTGAGTCCTTCAGTTCCTCTCATGAAAAACAAAACCACCATCAGAGGCGGTTTTTTTTTTTTTTTCCAAGTTCTCAGCCTCTTCAGAGAAACACTAAATTAACCTGAACTCCCTTGGCTTCCCCTAATCTCCCAAAAACGCAAGATGCAAAGTAACTGCATTACAGACGAAGGCAGCTGAGCTGCCCCCCCTTACCCCGGCTCAGAAGCTGGTCCCTGGGATTTTAACTGTTCCTTTATCTACTGAAAAGGAATGTTGAAAAGTTTAATTGGCATGTAATGAGATAACTATAACAAGTTAATTAGTTCTCAATTAAATTGCGTTTACCATACGTTCTGAATATGTTGTTAGCAATTAACAACACCTAATGAACTTGCAATAGCGACTGAGTTTACCGCGATAAGGAATAATAATAATAATAATAATAATAATAATAATAATAATAATGCTCACACGTGGTTTCATAGAGCATTAGAAGCAACAAATGATTTAATAAGTATGTGGTTAAATCACCATATCTTGTGCAGCCACTGGAAGGGAAACATCCAGGAAATTTATTCTGGCACATCTAGCAAGGCCTGGGAGGAAACAATTGGCTTTTAGGATAGGTCATCTTGCGGAAAAAAATTCCCTGAGAGCTGTAGAAGAACTGCAGAGGAAAAGGGAAAGCAGAGCTGCGGGATAAGGTGGTTCCGTTTAGACATAAGAAAGCATGACAGTTCCAGGTTGGACAAGGCTTTGAGCAACCTGATTTAGTGAAAGGTGCCCCTGACCATGGTGGAGGGGCTGGAATGAGATGATCCTTAAGGTCCTTTCCAACTCATACAATTCTGTCATTCTGCGATGATTTTATGACACATAAAGACTGTAGCAAACAATTGGGATAAGGTAGAAACCCCTGTGGGTGAGAGAAAAGAGTTACATTCTTTTCCAAGATCACTTAAGCAGGTGAGTATATGGAGAGCAATTTGTCTCTGTGCTGTCAGTTAACCTCCCCTTAATGCTTTGTGCCATTAGAGTGTCACACTGAACAGGCGTTAGAAGGGAAAAAACCCTACAAAGTAATTTACATTTTAATGAATTTTTAATTGAACCAAAATCTGTTGTTTCTGTTTAAAGATGCAGTGTTGACTTTGTGGTCTGTGCTGCTGAGAGCCAAGTGGGATCTTAATGTGATAAAAACAATGATAACGCTAAGCTTAATTAGGTTTGAAAGCATCCCTGGTAAAGTGGTGGGTAATAAGAACGTTACCTTCCCACATGGACGCCAAGCAGCCAGGCTAGGGAGATCCTGGACCACTGGGCCAGCCTGGCTGCCGTGAAGCAAGAACCAGAGCTGCTACTTCTTGCTTGTGTAAAGCTCAACCTAGTAGGTTCAGGGAGACGAACCTGACACAGTAACATTAGTTCCACCTTTTCCTGCCTTTAGATACAGCTTTAATGACTGGCAGGACCTCCTGAGGTTTCTCTAATCACCTTCCCCTTCATAACAGGGTATATCCAAATGCCAGAGCCTGGCCATCACACTTTCCATGGCTGGCACTTGGAAGCATGGGCTCTCATGCCCTTCTCCGTCCTGGGGCATGTCCCCAGCAAAACAAACCTATGTGTCCAGCCTGCCTACAGCTTGGAGACAAGAGAACTCCCTGCACTTGGATTTAATCAAAAATGCTCCCTAGTATTGAGGTGCACATTTTTGCTCTCTCTGGGGTGCCTGTAATCCTGATCCAGACATTTTAAGGCATTTTGTTGTGGTTTTAGCGCCTTGTATGGAGCAATTTGCCAAGCTGCCCGTGGCACAGTCATATCCAAGGCGCTCAATGAAATGGCAGCAAAGCAGCTTTTTAATACTTGTTGCACATCCCCTACTTCCATCTTTCCTCTGGCTGCCTCTGCTCCTGGGAGGATTGCTGTGTTCATAACATGCTCACAGTTTTGCATAATTAAACCTTGGTTTTTATTAGTTATCATTTATTAGGTTATTGTTGATTTGGTTGTGGTGTGAGCATAAGCTGAATACACCCCTTACCTCCACAGAGATCCCAAGCATCTGACACTCTAACGAGCCCAAATAAAATCACAGCAATTGAAAACAAGCTATGGCAGCAGGTTTCAAAACCTGTTAAAATCACTTTGTGAGCTTTGCCTTCAATATCCTGCCGCTACTTACCAGGTCCTGCATTTTGCAGCAATTTGCTTCACTCTTGCTCTGTTATGACACTGAGTCCCTAGCCTCAATGCTCAACTTTGAACTTTACATTATATACCATGTTATTTTTGGCTTTTAAAAGTAAGGTTTCCCTTGACCAATTTATTTCATACCTCCTCCTGCCACCATGGGCAGTAATTTGGTTCCCTGTTAGAATGGGCTGGAAGTATATTCCTTTCTAAAGCAAGCAAGTTTGTCATTAAAAACATCTTTGCATGCATAGTGGGTGCAGAAGAGTTAAGACAGAGACCTTGCACCTCATCACATCCCTGAAAAACTCCTTATGGAGTTTCCTTAGTTGGAAGCTAGGAACCTTTCACTGCTACATCAAATTTTCAAGTTTTCACCTTCAGAGGCATTTAACTCCAAACTCACTTTCCCTACCTTGCTGCTGTATCTGAGCTGCTTCTCTCTGGAGCTACACCATCTGAACAGAGCCACAGCACTCCTCACGTTGCCTTGGCTTGGGAAATTATTCCTGCCTGCCTTTCTGTGCCCTGGAACAGCAGGAGCTGTCAGTGCAGGCTGCCGTTGCTGGGTGTGATCAGCAGAGTGGTCCAAGAATAGCCCTTGGTCCTGACAGGGCATAATCCCAGAATAACTGGGATGTTAGGAAGTTAGTAGAAGGGGAAAGAAGTCACTGGGAATTTTGACTTTCAAGCAGGGACACCAGGGCTCCCAAAGCCAGACCTACCAAGAGAGGTGAGGAATTGGGCGCAGGACCCAGCAGCTCTTGCCCTCGCACATCACAGTGGGGGTTCACCTGCCTGAGGGAGGTTACTAGGACCTCTCTGGGCAGGGGAGGTGCTGATGTATGTTACCTCCCCAAATGCAGCTCTGGAAGGGGTCAGAGTGTTTCCAGTGTATTCTAGTCTCTCTAAACTCTATTTTCATCTTGGCCACTGAGCAAGAGCAGCCCCAGAGCTGTAAGGCTGGGTGCAAACCCAGTTAGCAGAGCTGGGTAGCGCTCAGGGGACAGAGAGGGATGGAGGAGAGGCCTTCTTACTCATCTTTCTGCTGTACTTGTACAGAAACTGCCCCTCTCTAGCCCATAGGAACTAATTATCTTGAAATCCAGGAAACAGCTGCTAAATGACAAAGATGTCTTTGCATTTATATGATGATCATTACTGGAGGGTATGAACTCAGCTCCTGCAGATAAGCTCTAAGTGTGGGAGGGTGCCACATCATTTTGCTTCTCCCTTCAGAAAGGGTCTTTCAACAAATTGTGTCCTTCTCCTCTCCTCTCCTCTCCTCTCCTCTCCTCTCCTC
>WBMY01015898.1:155140-179194 GCA_013397315.1 Donacobius atricapilla
CCTCTCCTCTCCCCATTGCTGTGGGACATTAAATGTCAAGTCAGTTTAAAGATTTTCTATTTTGCCCTGACAGTTGCAGGCACTTGAGGCCATCTGGAGATCTTGTGGCCCCAAGTGATGAAGCAGGCCAAGGGGCCAGTGTCCCCCTCTCAGATGAACCCAAGTGTGTACCTGGCAGGTCCTGGTGAGCACCACAGCAGAGTCTCTGCTCTTCTGCTGAGATGAAAAAAAAAAAGCTGGCTAATTGCCTTTTTGCATATTTAGGTGACTGTGGCCCAGCTCTACAGAAAAGGCTTTTCTGAAGTGAAGCATCTCTCTGAGTTCTTTTTTTTTACCATGGCCTAATGTAAAATTTCTCTGCTTCTTCCCCACAGTTGAATCAGATCATTGATCTTACACTGCAAGCTTTGCTTCTCCCTTTTCTCCTCTTCCTGCCTCTGTTCCACACAGCCTGGTAATGATTCTGAGATACAAAAGCTCACTGCCTTCCTCATAATGAGTCCACTTCTGTCACAAAGCCTAATTTTGGGTACCTGGATGGAAAATATTGTCCAGATCCCATTTTGAAAATGCCTTTAATTCTGCAAGAAGGATGATTTTGCAGTTCTGTTTGGGAAAAATGAGGACAACAAAGGGAATTTAGTGCAGAAGGCCCTAGAAAAGATCCATTCCACATGCTGCAGGCCACAAAACACTCTTCATCTTCTTTATCTAACTTAATGTCTACAGGGAAGAATAAGCTCACAATGCACTGTGCTGCAGGAGGTCTCCCACCCTCCTAAATCAGCATGTCTGGGAGGGAAAGGTACCTGAAAGATGCATTTATGTGAATGTTTTTGTGGTGGTTTAGGGTGTTTCCCCCTCCTCAGAAGGGCGCAAGGACCTGGAGCTCAGCTGCACTCAGGCAGGCTCTGGCATCCTTCCTCAAAGCCACCACTTCCATGTGAGACAGACCTGTTGCAGAAGAGGCTGAGGTGCTGGGCTTTGGTGGAGAGGCAGCAGAACAGCCAGGGGCTGTAATGGCTTAAGCTGTTGCAGCAGGAATTCACCTGGCAATGACCTCCAGGAGGTTCTCCTGAGTAGGTGGCTGTACACTCATGTCCAGCAAGACTTAGGTCAATTGGGATAATTTTCTTCCCCAGCTCTGTAACGTGGTTGGGCATAGAAAAGCTGTCTTTCTAAGTGGATTGATATAATTGACAGAAGCAGGCATCAAAAATTCCTAGGAGACTATGAGTGTGATCTTCTTCGAATGCAAATAGTTCCTAGCACAGCAGCCCTGACTTTGGTTAGGCCTAATGCAAATTATTAAGCAAAAAAAATTATATAATGGACGGAAGAACTTGCAAAAAACACTTCACCCAAGAAAGTAGAAGTGGTTTTTCGACAGCACACTGTCCAGGTTTTCACCAGGCTTCAGCTGCTTTTTGAATAATAAAAGAGATGAACAAGTGAAATACATATGCTTAAACCACAATCCTCATGGAAATATATTATGGTCAAACAGGGCATGTTCTACAGAGGCGGAGATCACTGTGATAAAACCAGAAACAAGATGGAATAGTGCTTCAGAAGTGTTTAAAAGCTCTTCCCATTCCGAAGGAGTGGCTCACATTTGCAAAACATTTATTCAAGTCTCAGCTGAAAATAAATCCTTGAACGTAGCTATGCTGCTGAGAGGTTGCACAGTGGCAGTGGCCTCTTTAATCATTGTCCCATTCAAGCCCTAATCAGGGCAGCATATGCAGGAATGAGTGGTAGGAGCTGAGAATTCACCTCCTCAGCAGGGTGAGATTGTCTGTGTGTCTTCTTTCTAATTAGAAGCTCTATTCAAATGTTAATCAGCAACACCATGATTAAGGAGGATTAAAGAGAACACTTGGCCATCACTTCGCTGATGTGGCTGAAGAGGTTGGTTTTTTTTTTTCTTTCTTGTAACAAATAAGGATGTTCTGCTCCTGGTGGAAGTCACTGTTTGACTTCACCTCAGCATCGAGGATGCCACCCCTTCTCCAGGATGCTGCCATGATGGAGGGCAGCTGTTTTACTTCCAAGACCTTCTGCCAACCATCTGAGCCACCCTGGTCCTTGGTAAACACTGATGATGTTTGAGGAGTGACAAGGAACTCGACCACCACAGCTGAGAGGAATTTGGGAAGTACTCAGAACAAAGATGGCCTGAGAGAAGGTCACAGGAATAATCTCTCTGCTCCCCTGACATTAGCTTTCTGCCCTCTCCTTGGTTATTCCGGTGCTTTAATACCATCCTTACCCCATCTTCTCTGCCAGTATGGGCTCCTAAATGGTTCTTTTTGGATTTTTGTTTAGAGAAAGGAAGAAAAATAATCACTGTCAGGGTAAGATGAAATCAAATGAATCTGAGACAAATGGGAGAAGTCAATGACTTATACCTGATGGAAATGGACATAACCAACCCTGCAACTGGAAGGGACAAAACCACTGGAGATTATACCAGCATGACCCCAGACTGGACAGAATAAGGTGAACCAGAGAAACAATGGGCACTTCTCCACTCACAATTTCTCTGCTCTATTCAAAGGAAAAAGGTGCTACATGATTAGAGACCTTGTTCTTCTCCAACATCCTCTCCCGAGGTGCCTGCCTCACATGCCATGCCTTGCCCAGTGGCACCACGTCATTCCCAATGCCTTCCCATGCCCATAATTAGGAGAAACAAAAAGCTCTCTTGTGTTTGTTTCTTCTGAGGAGAAAGCTCAGCTAGCATAAAATGAAACCATTCGCCTAATGGTCTTGTATTTGGAAAAAATCCCTTCAAAGAAACTGTACTGGAGCTGGCTATTCCTCCAAATACATGAAATGATTTAATTAAAGGTGACAAGTTAAATAGAAATTTTAGGGCATAGTGCATTGTAAGTCTGTATTTTGCCTTTATGAAAAGTTAGCATCAGGTGAGGCTGCCCTGCCAAATCAATGTCACAACCAAGCTCCTAACACAAAAACCTTTCTCTGAACTCCGAGGCTGGGGAAACTCCCTTCATTTGCATATTTCAAGGAAAAAAAAACCCCACAAACCAAAATGAACAAACAAGAAAGAAAATTTGAAAGCAATCAGCTCATTTCTGGTGGAAAATTTGGATGCTGCCTCCTGCATCCATGCATAATCCTCAGCACGGCATTCATTAATCCCTGATGATTCATGACTGGCTTCTCCAGCTGAGACACAGGATGGATTCAGCCCTGAATTGCCCTCACTGTCTGGAGGCATTTAACTCCAGGGGTGACAACATAGATTGCTGTGAGTACTTTGAGGTCGGCTCTGCTCTGTGGCAAAGTTAAGTGTTGACTTCAGCTGTGTTTCTGACAATACCAAAGCAGGCAAGCAGAAATTCAATCCTGCACTATGTATTATAATGATATATGATTGTTTTGGGAAAAAAACCCCAAAAAAACTACTAGGGTCTTTAATTCTTCTTGGTATTTTACAGGAAGGAAAAGTGATGGCAACAATAGGCTGTGTGCTTGCAGAGTCCTTCCAGGCTGGATTCATTTTTAAAGTAAGCTAGAGGTTAGCTCAGAGTCGTCAGGGACTTCTGAAAATTAGGGGTTTTCAAAGCCTCCAATTCCCATGTTGAGATGCTGTTTGCAGTAAATATCCAGCCCAAGTCTTCAAATATCAGCTGGGCCTTCAGCACACCTTTAGTCACACTAATAGAGATTCAGACCCCAGACACCACCTCTGAAAGGGTGACGCCTTGACCTGCAATGCTGTCCCATCTGAGATAGGCTGTAATCTTGGGAGGCACATCTGTGCCTGATTTAATGTACCCAGCGCATGCAACAGCAATAGTGGAGGTCCCATGGAACAGGCAGCTGTGTAAGCTACACAAACTCACAGTCTATTGACCCATGGCAATATCCACATCCCTCCACTGTCACAGCTCACTGGGACTTGCACTGGGTAGATTAGGCACAGCTAAATCAACCTGCCCCCATGACAGCACAGCTACGCCGAAAAATCTGGGGAGAACTGGAATTGTAGCAAAGTGTGCCAGAGGGAAGGGGAGTGGGAAACAGTTATTTGCTGTTCTTGCAGCAGAAGAACGAGGGATCATTATGTGAAACTCTGAAATTGCAGAGTCAAGCAAATGAGCATTTTGCACACATAGTTAAACTGAACTATACTGCCACAGGACAATGTGGGGGCCAAAAATATTCATGGCCAGAAAAACCTGTCAAGAGTCATTAAAAAGAAGAACTTAAACACTGCCTGAAGAAGTGCTTGCAATACTACAGCCTGAAGGTGAAAGGACAGAGAGATGTTTCCTCTCTTCTAATACAAAAAACTTCTGTTGCTGTTTACTGTTAGTCAGAAACCAGAGCAAAGCTGATGTTTGCTTCAGATGAGTACAGCCATTTTTATATCCTTATTAAAGAAAAAAAAAGTTCTGTTCATGGATATGTACTTTGCAGGGAAGGTCAGGCTCTTCAGATATCTTTTTTGACAAATTCTGGAAACTAATCAGATAATCAAATATGCCTTTGACTGATACTGGACAAGGAGCGTCTTCTTGGCTGATAGCAATTAATCCCAAGAGTCCCTCCATAGCCTAATGGATTACCACGACTCCCAAAGGTCATCTCCTACCAGCAGAGCTCTCCCAGGATAGATGAGCCCCACGTTAGCAATGCCATCCATGTCCTGACATTGCCAGGGTAGCAGTGCCTGCTTCTCCTCACGCTCAGGGTACCCATTCCTGTCCCTCAGCTCAAGCCAGCAGACTGAGAGGAGCCTGTCTCAGCCTTGCAGCTGCCCAGGTCCCTGACATTTTACTGCTGTCACCGTGGCCGTGTCTAGGCAGCATAATTCAGCACTCTGCAGAGCTGTCTGAGCCAGCTCAGGTCGGGCAGCATCTGCACTGTTGGCATCTGAGCTGCAGGCACGTGGAGCTCCCTGGTTCATTCCACCATTATTTCTACCCACAGGGCTACTTTGTTGTCTCTGGCACCTTTGCTTAATTTTAATCTCATGGCGATGAAGCCCAACATCCCCTTTCTCATCACCGAGACTGCAAAGAGCAGCAGTGTTGGTGTGTGCCATCTCTGCACATCTCACTGCTCCTCCCGCCAGCCTCGGTGAGGAACGAGACTGGCATGACTGACACCAGGAGTGCAGAGTTACAGCTTCAGGGGTTGGCACAGGACCAGCCAGATCGGGGCAGGGCTCAGCAGGAACCCTCAGCAGCCTGCAGGAGCCCTGCCAGCCTGGCGCCACGCTGGTCCCGGGCAGTCCAGCGGGCACTTTCTGGCCACATCCAAAGCCCACACTTGGAGACACTGTGTGTGTAGCTGTGGTGAGTCACAGCTTGGGACAGCCTCAGTGTCTCCTTGTGCTCCCGTGGGCAAGAGTGAAACACTCTCAGTAATGAGCTGGCTCTTCTTACCAAGATTGAGATCACCTGGTGCCATTCAGCTTGGGACACCCACTAGTTAACACTAGCACTTTCCTTAGGAAAGAGACTGGGAAAAGTTGAATTTCCCGTCTGCATATCTTTCACTTGAAACATGGCTTTGCATCAGAATGTTTCCAGTGTTGGGCACTTTCATCTGGCAATAAAATTCTCTTAAAGCATTTAAAATAAAAACATCATAGAGTTACAAAACACCGAGGTTTTGATCTGAAATCATTACATTCCCACACACTTAGTAACGTATTCATATTTTTCTTGCTTGCTTCTTTCAGCTAATAGTATCTCCAGAGGGGTTCTTCCAACATCACCTATTTCTTGGCTTGCAAAGAAATAAAAATCCTGATTGATGATCCCCAGGCAGACGTGATGAGAGCATTCCAATCAGAGGCACAACACTGGTGCCTGAGTAATGGGTTTCCCACGCCCACAGGAGGCACAGCACATGCCAAGTGATGAGGTTGCTCTTCTAGCAGGCAAAATTCTGCACCCTCAGATCTACATAAGCAGACACAAGTTCACGTCACTGGGCTAAAGAAAGCAAATAGATAAACTCAAAATACCTCCCTGCACTTGTCTTTCCTCTTGTTAACATCCAGGCATGAGCAGCAGCCTGTTGCAGCAGGTCATTTGTTTTAAGATTGTATTTGGCTTGACAGGGAGTCTAGACAGGAGAGTACTCAGTTAATCTGTCAAATTCCCATTGCTCTTCCATGCATTGAGCAAATCTGGGATGAGCTGGTGCCTCGAAGGTGAAGCAGGGAGGTGAGGCAGAGGCTTTATTGCAGAGCAGCCCAGAGGCAAGGTCCTGGCAGACCATGCCAGAACTCCTCTGGACAGAGGGGAAGAAGAAACTCATTTTCCTCTGGAGCAGAGCTGAGACCTTTCAGGGTGCCATGGCCACAAAACTTTTCTCCAAATCATGAGTTAAAAGACTGGTGAAGTTAAAGCTGCTCATGCTGGTGTGAATGGATAGGTTACTTTTTAGGGCAGCAAGACTTTGCTTTACTATGGTTATAAAGGATATATCTGCGTAAGACACTGGGTCATAGCTCAGTGGGACACAAGCTGGGTCCCTTTACTGCTTGCAAAAATCAGCAGTAGGAGAAAACAGCTACATTTTATTGTAGTGCCTTCCATGATGCTGCAATTCCCAGGCTAATCTTTGCCACTCTCCTAGTGTGACACTTTTTGGCACTTGTAGGTAACCTCTGCCATAAAGTGCTCACCACATGGCTGCTTTCTTTTAGAAATATCCATTGTCAGAGTCCCAGACAGCTCGGATCAGCCAACACAAACCCTTTTGGGGGTCACCAGGGAATCTGGATCCCCATCTGGAATGCATGGTTAAGAAACAGGCAGCCCACCAGGTAGAGTGGTTCCACTTTTATGTCAGGCTCCTAACACTGAATCTGTAGCTCTTATAGCAGCAATAATCAGCCACAGAGCCTTGGAAAGACAGGCAGGCAAGGTTCATTTTAGATAAGGGAACTGTGAAAAATGACAGCATGACAGGCAACTGCACGAGGGAGAACTCTTCACACAGTTAAGGCTTTACTGACAAAATGCTGCAACTTCCCAGCAGGAGCTGCTCAGTCGGCTCCAGAGCTTCATCTGCTGGTGTTCCTCAGTTCACACCTTCCAGGTGGGATTCTTCTCCAAGCAAAAGGATACAGGTGGTAGAAGTTATGAGAGATGTGGCTATTTTGGGATAGAATGCTCTGGAGGTCCTGGAAGTATGATGAGCATGCCCATGGCACTGTGAAATCTGGTTAGGATTTGTATTTTGCTTTGTTGGAAGATGCCAAGTGCACCCTCACCAAGGTCAGGAACAGGGTATTCATCTACAAGCACCCATCCTCTCTCTTCTCACCCCATTTCTCCCCACCATGCATAAAAATGCACAAAATTTCCTAAAAATTTTCAAAACCTGCTTCTGAGGGACAGTATTAAGTCTAAACCCCTGGAGGTTGGAAGGGTAGGGTGCAGCAACTTTCTCCAGCTGCTCCAGCTTAAGGGCAGCCTGCAAAAACTGCTGAGCACTGGGTCAAGGCATGATGCTGGCTGAGAAGCCCACACCTCTGTCCTGCATGATCCTGGTCATCCCTTCTCTGTGCGGGATCCAGAGCTGGTGTGTGCTGCTGCACCCCCGAGGGAATGTGAGCAAAGGAGACCATGGAGGCAGCTCCAGACAAAGATTTTTGGCTGCGTCTCTGAACACTCCTCTGCCAATGAAATATTTATGATGACATGTTGCCTAGCAATGACCAGATTGCCCTGAACAGGCAGGAGAGAAAATATACTATGGGATGTGGGAACTATGGGAGAGATTGTGAAGGGGGGAAGGGAAAAGAATCAAAATAAAACCAACTCCAAATGGGCACAGATTTTGCTGGGCTTAGAACCTTTTACTAGTACGAGATGAAAAATAGGTTTTGTTCAGTAAAGAATTGGATTGGTCAGACTGATTTCACCAGCAAGGTAGGAGCTCACAGGGATAAAAGCAGGCAGTCAGGAAGCACTTAGCCGTTATGTAGCAAAATGGTTTATTTTTGTCACTGCTTGGCGATGTGTGTCCAGACAGCACTGTCCTGTGGTGTTTTCTTTCCTCTCCTTGTCAATGTGCCAAAGCTAATTAAAGTGAGCTGGGTCTATCTGTGAAGTGGGATTTACTGAAACAAACTAATCAGGAAGGCAAAAAATAGCATGTATTTTTGTCATTTGGAGGGAATTGGTTGGCTCAGAAAGAGGATGGATGGGAGAGCCGAGAGCTACCGCATGTCGTCTGTTTTGCCATCTGATTCTCCTCATTCATCCTGGTGTATGTGCAGAGCACTCTCAGGTTGTTTTTTTATTTTTTCATCTCCTAGATTTAACCCCATTTCCAGCAAGGTGGAGAGGCAACAGGTGAGCCAGTAATGTTTCTGCAAAACAACCACTTATAAAAAGCTTGTGGTGTGTTTGCTATTTGGTGGTTCTTGATGTAAAGAGGGGAAAAAGGGAAAGACATGAGTTCTTTTCCAGTGAAAAGAGATCATCTTGCAACAGCATTTGTTTGCTGGAACCCTTGCAGAGGCCAGCTGTTAATGGAGGGGCTACATGAGCTTTCTCATTCAATTTATCACCAGTCTTGCACAGAAAGATTCTGCTGCTTTCACGGGGGCAGTCAATCCAACCATCTCGCATATCTAGAGCAGCCCCGATTGTTTCACCATCCATTGCCCGGCAGTCTTTGTTCCTCCCAGATCCCTGTGGGGAAGGGATGGTTGCTTGCTCCATTTTGCAGATTCCCAGAGGAGTAGTGCTTAAAGCCAGACAGGAACTTTGCATCACCCAGCCTAACACAGATTGGGACGTTTCATCACTCACCTCAATTCTTTTGCGTGACTGATATCATCCTTTTTCATAGCATCCCATCCCACTACCAAGCCATGGAGACTCTCTGGAGAGCTCGATGCTTTAGGTTAAACCTCCTGGAAAATTGTTTGATTTCAAATCGATGCATATCTAGATGAAAAAGTATAAAATATAAAGGGCAAAGATGGAAGTTTCAGGTAGGTGCTTGGCAGTGTGCAAGGAGAAGTGTGGGTCCACAAGCAAAATAATCTCTCAGCAGGGAAGTTGTGGTGTGCTGAGGAATGGTCTCCAGAGGGGTCAGAAGAGCCCACATGTGACCCTCACTGTAATAATCACTCTGGAAACACACCCCAAACAAATCCCCAAATCTATGGGAGGGACCTCCCTGGCCAGACCAGGCAAAGTGCTGTGGGTGAGATCAGTGTTTCCCTCGCCCAGGCGTGCCCATGGGCTCTGGTTCCAGCAGGCTCCTTCACGCATTTTGTCAACAGCTTGATTTTCTGCACCACTCTGGCTTTGTGGAAGCTTTTTCAGCCTTGTCATTTTGACATTTCTCCTTTGCTGGGTTTGCCAGGCAGAGGTGACACAACATGCTCTAGTTGAGCTCCCAGCACTGTCTCTGCACAAAGCAACCCCCAGGCACCTGCCTGGGCTGCAGCAGTGTTTGCCAAATGTGCATTTTTTTTCCCTCTGCTTTTATCCAAGGCAGATGTTTAGCTGGGCTTTTGGGGATGTTCACTCCCCTGCTTGTACTTTGGGATAAAACTCCCTTCCTCCAAGGTGAGTGATCATTGTGGAGCTGTACAAAGGCATTGGGGTGTTTGTGCCATCCTCTGGCAGCAGTTTTGGGGACAAGGTTACCTCACTCCCTCCCAGCTCTCACCAAGAGTCAGTGTGGGGGAACTAATTGCTGCCGTCTTTAATGGATAAACCAAGGGCTGTTTAACCTTTGATAAGTGAGCAGATCTGGGAAATCAATTGAACAATCTTAGACACAACAAATTATATGGTCAAAAAGAAGCAGAATGCGATGGCAGGTCCATTGAGCTGCTGAAATGGAGGGGCGAGGGGCCAGAACGTGACCCTCTCTCCTTCATCCAGATGAAGGCTGTCCATCAGAACGGGAGAGCAGGGGTGGGGCCATCACAGATGGCACATCTGTGTCAGGAGCCAGGCTCATCCATTACCATTGACGGGCTGTCAGGGCGAGAAATTCCCCTTGGCACAGAATCAGATAATGCTGAGTCAAAACCACGTCCTTCGGGAGACTTCAAAGGCCTCCACATCCTGCCCGATGCTATCGCTGTTACGAGCAGCTGGAAGTGTGAGATGCAGTGAGAAAGCACCAGTTCCCCTGGGTTCAGTGGCTGGCTTGGCCAGTGATTTGCTGGATGCCCTTGGAAAAGCCAATTAAGTTTAGGCTGCCTTGGATTTCTCAGTTGTACAATCCAGAGCTGTACTTAAGCATAATTAACTCATGATTTGACTGCAGTTTCGGGCATGTGGTTTGTAAGAGGGAGGTATGATGGTTAAAAATATCAGGAATTGAAAGTATTAATAGATTTTTAGGGCCTGAAGCAATGACTCTGCTAATTTATTTATACAGCATTTGTTAACCAGACCGCAGAATCTCTTCCAGCAGTATCTACACTGCAGGCATGCCTGCGAGTCCTGCCTGTGCATCTAAAGAGGTGCTAAGTCTTGACCTGGACATCTCAAGTGACAGAGACTTCATTACATCTGCAGGTCTGCTGTTGAAAGGCTTATTTACCTGCCTCTCTAACACACCGCACATTGCCAGTCTGAGCATACCCGGGATCGGCTCCCACTGTGATGGGATTAAAGAGCCGTAAATGTGAGCAATCTCTAACCCAAGTGGAAGGCTGCAGACGGTGATTGAGCGAGCTCTTTGCATTCTGGTGGATAAGCTGAATAGATTAGGGTTTAAGCCACTCACAATAAAGAAGGTTTTCAAGGTCTTAAATCATTCTGGTAACTCTCTCCAATTTTCCCGACACCTTTCTTTCAGTTTTAGATGCCCAAACTGAAGAAAGAACCAAACTCATCTCACTGACATTTCATTTAGACGTAACATCTTTGCACTACTTTTAATCTCTTTCCTTATTCATTCACGGCTCATATTTGTCCCTTTAGCTACAGCTTTGTGCTGAGAATTTGTGTTTGAATGGTTTTCTACTGTGATGCCCTATTTCTATTCCAACAGAGTTTTTGAACACTCTCAGAATACCTGTTTTACAACCCAAGCAATGTTTAGGCATAAGGATAGGATGAATAACTTGATATTTTGATCTAAGGTAATGTAACAAGTGCCCCAAAGTCAGTCTGAGCTGGAGAGAGGGAGTCAAATTCACAGGTGGAGTTGTTCAACCAAGACTTGAAAGGATACCCTGGATGAAGACAGGAATTAAATTTCAAGGTGGGGTTTGCTATTGGAACACATCAAATCTGGCATTAATCTTATGAAATGTGCTTTTTTCTTTTTCCTTCACCGTGGCTTTGAGCAAGAACCAGCTCAGGGAATTACAGGGGAAATGCTGCAGACATTTATTCTAAATTTTATTGCTGAAATGGGATGGCAAGGAGGATCCCTGACCTGAGAGAGTAGACCAAAATATAGCCAGAGGCAGATGAGTTTGAGATACCCAGAGAGGAGAGAACAGTGGACGGGGAGAACTGAGTTTCACTGGTGTACATGCCACATCTGTTCTTTGCTGGCACCTTATTTAAGAAAGCCTTTGCAAGTTGCTGTGGGACCACAAATGACCTCCTGCACATCCAATAAGGACCCATCTCAAGTGCATGGCTGTGGGGCCACAACATAAGAAACTACCAAAAGACCTCTGAGTCACCAGGCTTTAGAAATGTTAGAAGTAAAGTGTGTCCATTAAAAAATGATTTTAAAAATTTGGCTGCTTCAACATGATAAAGAAATTATGGCTCCAAGATGCATCCAGCAACAAAACAGTTGTCCATGGAGGAAGACAGAAATCCAGAGAGGGAATGCAAGAAAGATGCAGGACAGTGGAAGAACAGATTGAGGAATGGTCTTTGGGAAAAAATTCTGTGGTAAGTGAAGGGTATAAGCAGGTAGGAAAAGGGGGTTTCACTAAACAGAATGTAAATGATAAGAAATTAAAATTCCAGGACTTGCTCTACTTAAGCAAACAAAAAAAAAAAAGTGATATGACAGAATGGTAGAGATGCTTGCAGAGAAATCTGGAGCTGAAAACTGCTTGCTTTAATGAATGGCTAATTCCAATTAATAAATCCAAGTTAAAATTCCATTTTCTTGTCAAGTGGTTATCAGGCTAAGTAGGATGGACAGTGAGGGAAGAGAGTGGGCAAAAAATGAAAAAAGAAGACAGCATTCACTGAGTGTGAGATGTCAGATGGACAGACATGGGGCTACACCACAAAAACAACACATTTGTGTGTTTGCTTTTGAAGTGAATAAATGGGAAACTGGAGAAATGGAGACATAGAGATGAGAATTGTCCAAACAAAATGATGGCTGAAAATCAGGAACTGAAACCAGTGGAATGGGAAACTGAAGGGAAAAGAGACAAAATCCTATTTGACAAACAGGGAAAGAAAAAAAGAGTGTTGGCAGATGCAGAAGGGAGAATTGTTGGCAAGGGTGAAAGAGAAGTTCCTCTGAAAAGTTTTGTACTCAAAAATTGTAATCAAAGATATAATGAAATGTTTCAACCTCTAGGAAAGTCCCTGAGGAGCTTCATACAGCATTTTAGCTGCTGTGTTCAGATAAACAAACATCTTCTGGGAGGTTTTGTGTTGTATATTTGTATCAGCTGGGATCGAGCTGGAAGGAGCAGGACATGGCCATGATTTACTGTGTCATACATTAATAGTATCAAATTATGGCTCTGTGGTTATTGGGGTGTATGGTGGAGTGTTTTACTCCTGGCAATAAATGTAATGTTTGCCTTGGGATGTCAATCAATAAACTATCTGCCTTAATTGGTATCGATTTATTCATTCATTATAACACTGTACAATGAAAACCAACACTCCTGAGTCGTCACAGCCCCTGCAGCAACGGAGCTCTCACCAAATCCATTTTGCACAGCAAAACTCAGGGTTTCAGATGGGGACAAGCCTCTGTGAAACTGGCAGTGACTCCAGCTCTCCCCTGGGACACCGAGGGGCTGCCCTCCATCACTTCTGATTGCTCCGGACAGGGGACTCTTGTTCAGTTTTAACTCTTCCATGTTCCACTGCTGAATGGAAGAGAAAACCTCTCTCTCCTTTCTTTCTACCTCAATTCAGCAGTGGAGAACAGAGCTTTCCCTAAGGGGAGCTGTAAAGGTGGATGCCCCGTGGGTTCTGAGGTGTGTTTGAAGCCTGCCAAGATGCTCAGCAGTGCAGTGATTTGCTTTGCTTAATAATGGTGACAAAAGCTCCTCATCCTGCCAAAGCAGCACTAAAACCTGCCTTGCACATAGGGCTGGGTGGCAGGGGCAGTGCTGAGGGCTCAAAGTGTCTTCCAAAAAGACACCTGGAGTCTGCTGTGCTGTCTGTACAAGGCGAGCAGGTTTCATGCTACTTTTGGCTCAGCGGGATGCTGCCACTATCACAATATCTCGCCTCTTTTACCTGGGAGGAGGCAAAACACTCGAGTCAAAAGATAAACTCTGACATGGCTCAGAAGCTGCTCCAGGGGGGCAGAAGGGATGCAGCAGTGCATCCAGCCTGGAGAGCACAGGCTCAGGATGGGGTGAGAGCTGGTTTCTCCACTGATGGCTTGCTTTCTTTTAAGTTAAAAAATGATGACTGAAGAGCAGGAACTGTAAAATCTGTGGAAAGGTAACAGGGACAATGTCCTGTATGCCAACAGTGAAAGAAAAGGGGACTGATGGCAGTGGGGGAAGGGAGAATGGTTTCCAAGGGTTTTAGTTACAATGAATAAATTACTAAATCTGGGGGTTTTGCTAATTCCATACTTTAAGCAGTGCTCAGGATACCAGGCAGTTCCAGAACTTATGGCATGATACAGAAAGAGGAACCTCTTTTCCTGCCTCACTGGTACCCTCAGTCATGGCTTTGTGCTTTGTTCTGGGGATGCCTTTTCCAGACAGGAATGTATGTGCTGGCAATTAGAGTTAGCACAGACAATTACACTTCTGGGGTTTCTCTCTCGTCTCACCTCATCTGAGCAAGTCAATTAATCTCCCTGCATCTCAGTTTCCCTGCCTGTGAAAGAGATAATCATGTGGGCACCACCCAGCGTGGCTTAATCGAAGTGCTGGCATCTCCCCTGGCCACAGAGGTACTGTGGATTCTTTATCTGAAGCCAAGTAAAATGCTGCTGTCTGGCTGGTCATTATACCTGCCAAACCACCAGCAGCCTCTGCCCACCCCTGGGATTTGCTGGGTCACCTCCCAGGACCTCCCTGCTGTGGCTCTGAGCTGTGGGAAGACCTAAAAATAGCAGTGCTGGCACTTCTGCTCTGGATGCTGCAGTTCATCTATTTTTCTTTTTTTAAAGAGCTGATTTTACTGACATTTCTTTGGGGAAAAAATATGAGGGAGGGAAAGAAAGAAATCATTCAATTAGGGATGAAAATAATGACCCCATTAGGCGGTCACTGCTGGATCAGGCAGGAGGGAGGTGAACTGCAAAGTTCTCGTGTTGGGAGGGAGGGTGTGTGGGGTGTGAGGGGCTCCCTTGCAAAAAGTGCCATTGTGACGTGGGAAGAGCAAGGCCACAAAGGGAAACAGCCCCAGAGTGATGATGGGGCTTGCCCAGGGCTGTGCACCACAGACAGGAGCAATGTCCATCTCTCCTGGGAGGACAGACCACTCCAGATCACAAAACCTCTTCGTATCTCCCCTGCCCACACTGTTATTCCTCACAGCACTACAGAACATCAATCTGAGCCTCTCATGCAGTGAGAAGCGACCCAGTTTGGTCCCAGGATGAGAATTTACCAATTAAACAACTTTTCTACAGAGGAAATTGCTGCAGACATGCTGTATCTCTCCAGGAGGAGATGTCCATTGGTGCTAAATGTGCTGGTGGCCCTGGCAATGGAGACACTGGTCTGTTTGGAGTGGGATGGACAAGCTTAATCCAATTTCAGTTATGCTACCAAACAGATAGTGGCTGTTAGTTATTTTAGTCACTAATTCTCCGTGTCAAAGTGTAACCCACGATCCAGAGGGGAAAAGTTTTGTATCCATTACCATATCCCTTGCATCAACTAATGACTCCAAAGATAAACATGTTTAAATCAATAGTAATTTCTGCATGCTTTGTGACAGTTCTCTTCCCAGCATACAGTCTTTACACACTTCCAATTTTTATGCAGAAAATATATTGTCTTAAAGCTTGGAGAGCTTTTTATTGGGTATTTTTGGTACGCAATGAGTGCTTTTCTGGCATTAGTCCATCTTATGCCTACTTGGATTTTAAGGAGAGACTAAGTGGCTCTGACATGAGTAGAGGAGGGTGAGCAAATGGAATAAAGCATAATTGGAGGAGATGAACTTTTCAAGACTCAAAGGGGACTGTAAGAAGAACCACTCTAGAGTCTGGAGAATCTCCACATTTCCCAACAACAATGTACACCAAGAAAAAGGCTGTAGGTCTGCAGCTAGTGATGGGTACACAAGCAGCACATGACAGCTGTGTCAGGCTGAAGCCCTTCCCTGGAAAATCCTTTGTGTTCTCAGTAAACATCTCCTTCCACACATTACATCAGCCATCCCCCCAAAATTTCAAATTTTCATTGGAAAGCCACAATTTCATTTATGGAAATTAATTTCTTCTCATAATCTGTAGTTTAGGGGTGGGGGAAATTTGGTTTACTATAAAATAATAATAAAAAACACTCAATTTCCCATCTCTTCTCATTTTCTCATCCAGTTCCTGTTCGTCTGTGCATATCCATGTTAAAGCACAAGAAGGGCTCTTTTGGGTGGGGTTTGGCTTTTGACAATGCAACCCTAAAGCAACATTTGAAAATTAGGCTCTGACCTGTCTGAATGGGTGTGCTGAGCCTTCAGAACAATTTTTGTAACAGGCAGACAGGTGAAAGGGAGAAATCACAGGAGGATTCAAACGTCTCATAAAACGCAAGAACCAACCTGAGAGCTCACATGGTGCTGAAACAGATGGCTTTCTGAGAGGTAATCTGTTTTCTCAATTTGGGGCTGTGGAAAGCACATAAACATTTCCTAAGGAGAAGATGACTCCTTGTCTTTTGATAAAAGGCACCTGCCCTCCCTGCAGCCACTACCTGAACAAGGACAAAGAGAGAGAAAATTGGAAAAAAAAAATAAAAATCATGTTGTGTTTTTCAAGTCTTTGTTGGAAAAAGGATGTAGAGAGGGTGAATATTCCTAATTATTATCTGAGCAGCATTCACAGACAGTAGCTTTGGGGAAGCCTGTGGCAGGTTAAGAACACATCAGCAAGCGCACACAAATGAGAGGGTACCTGCTCGAAGGAAAACAATGCATAAAACATCCTGCTTATGCAAATGTATGATGATGACATTACCAGGCACTGATTAGAAAATAAATCTGATTTGCTTAGGGCTCTTTTTATCAACAATCCCCTGTTTTTTAAAAGGTGTCTGGGGGCTGTAACCTTGGCTCATTCCTCCATATTTGGTCCCCTGAGGTGAGGTCCAGTCATTTGGAAATTAGCAGAGGAAGGAAAGCTCCTGCTCTCGGGGTATCCTGCAAGTGAGGCTGCAGGCACAGCTGATGAACACGCTGGGCTGGCTTTTGTGCTTGCCACAGGAGAAATGGCTCTTTATGCATCCTGTAATCTGTGTTCCTGCTCCTAAGGATGCTCACACACACATCAATTCCTCCCCAGCTTCCCCCCGTGCACCTAGTCCTGCAGCAGAGGGATAAATACTGAAACAACTTATAGTGTAGGTTGGTTAGAAGTTCACTTCTTTCTGTGTTTACAAAGGTTTAGAACTTTCCTGTTCACTGCAGGGGCAGAGACATCAGGAATACTCCATCTGTATGGGCTGCTGTGGCCCCGGACACCAAAGAGCAGCTCTGTGTCCTTTGATGGTGTTCATTGCTAGCAAGGTTTTTCTGATAAACACTGGCCATTAGCACATCCTGAAAGTGCCTTTTCTAAGCCCGTCTCTTCTTGGCATCCATGACCTGCAGACTGGTTCCTAGCTCCACAAATTGGCACCGGATCACATTAACAGATGGCCTCGAGTACACGCGTGCCAGGACTCATTATGCACCTCTCTTTTTCTTATTTTTTAAGACTGTGTATGGACTGTGTCCAAGAATGTGGCAACATCTCTCACATCTGGGATCATGGTGATGGCTCCTTTCTTGTATAACAAAGGTGTGTCTCATGTGTGATGTGCTCCACAGTCCTCACTCACACTCGAAGGGAGAGAAGCATCTGTCTGGTTGGAGTAAACAGCTGTGCATTCCTTTCGGGCAGCCTGCAGTGAGCTGCTGGCAGCCCACACAAAATGCAGCTGCTGGGATTCATCCAGTCCTCAGTACACTCCCAGCCTCAGTAGATCTTCCCAGCCAAAGAAAACCTCCAATGCTCCCTCGGCTGATATTCCTGTGGCAGCCACAGCGCAGGGAAACAGGGCACGGAGTAGGAATTTTCTGACAAACAGCAGTAGGTGGCCAGCAAAGCCCAAGGAAAGGGCAAATGGAGCCTGGAACCTCCTTCCTTGGTGAGACTCAAAAGCTGTGTGGACACAATCCTGAGTGAAGTGCTCTCAGGGATCCTGCTTGAGCAGGGAGCTTGGATAGGTGACCTCCAAGTCCCTTCCAGCCTTATCCATCCTGTGAATTTGTGATTTTACTGCTCAGGGCTTATTTCTGAGGCTGCCTCCATGGCAGAGCTGGTCAGAAAACTTCTTAGAGGTGGCAGCTGAAGGACACAGGTACCACAGCCACATCCTGATCCAACAAACTCTGGTTTTGAAGCTTTCAGCTTAATTTGCATAACTTCAGGTCTGTGTTATTTACCTGATGGAGAAAGACTCATCCCTTTGTCTTCCTGAAGATCATCACGACTCTGCTGCCTCCCCTTTGTGTCAACCTCAATTTTTTTTCCCTTGGGAAAAATATGTTGTGCACTGATCTGTCAGTCACTTCTTCAGGGATATGGAATCTATAAAAAAGAAAAGCCTGGTTTTAAATGACATGTCACACTAAACTGCCTCATTACCTCCAAAGTGAGATGAAATGCATTCTCTCTATGTATTATTTTTTCCCCTACTTCTCAGTATTACTCTTCATTCATGGGAATGGTGTTTAGCTTGGAAGATTATAGACTGGTCATAACCAAAGAAAAGGAGAGAAAGATTTACTCCAATCATGTCAAAGGGACCTCAGTGAGTATTAACTGATAAAGCATACACAGGTCTCAGCACCCCCTCACAGCCCGCCTGTGAATTTATCCAGCTTGATAAATGGGAACAGTTTACAGAGCAGGCAGAAATTGATATTGGAGAGGTTTCTATCTGGAATGCTCTGTATAAATTACTGGATGCTTATCTGTGAGTAATTCCCTTGCATATGCTAACTGTCCAGACACTTAGGGCCTATGGCAAAGGCATTAGATAACTTTCGATTCACAATTGCTGGGGGCAATCTTCAAGCTAAATAAATAGTTCATCTCCTTCAGACCCAAATGATATATCTGTTTCCTAGCACCACAAGTACTGATCTAGAAATGGATATTTCAGCTACAATTTTTGAGCTGTCCTTTCTTTTTTTGTGCCTGCAATTTGTGTCCACACTTTATGTAATTTAGCAGCTGCTACTCCTGCCTTGCCTATTTTATCCATCAGGTTTCTAATGTCCCCGTCCAGATGTCTGTCATGTAGATGGACAGTTAGAAATATGATTTTTAATATTTGTCTTTTTTTGCCATACATGCTCTGTTGAGGCCACAAACCACCCCAAGCACCTTCCTTTTTTTTTCCCTGTTTGGCAATTTTGCCCACAGCTCTTCCTTGCTACAAACTTATGTGCTGAGCTGCAAAGGAAATATTTTTCTACTGAGCTTTGCAGTCTTGAGATCAGAATTCATCTGAGCACAAAGTGAGGCCAGGATGCAGGCAGGGTGAAATTCCCGCAGTCAGTACATAAAGAGGAGCATTTTCAGCACTCAGACAGGTGAGTGACAAATATCATCCTTTTCTGATATAACTCCCCCACCCCACCTTAATACAGACATCGCATAGTGTTTGTTTGCCATCAGCCAAATTTATAGCTCTATTTTCTAGAAATAAAATCACTATCTCTGCCTGAAAGCCAAAGCAGATTTTTTTTCCCCTAAAGGAATTGCATTGGCACTCTGAGCCCATCTCACAGCCCAGTGCCAACCAAGTGTAAATGAACCAGGAGAAGGGAGTTCATTGCACAAAGAAGAAACTTCAGGCTGCTGAAAGGCTGCAGGCAACATACAGCGGCAGATCTGGACCAGATGGGTGGAAGCTGCTGCTTCTCCAGCCATCAAGAGCAAAGCCAAGGATTCCCATCCTATTGTGACCAGGCTCCTGAGCCATGGAAAGTTTGTGCCTCACTGTGAGGGTGAACTGGAGCTGTGACCAGCATGTGGCCAAAAGCCACAGTGTGCTGGGAGATGAGACACGTGGAACTGCTGTCCCTGCCTAGGGAGACACAGCCCTCCAGGGAGGACAAGCACAAGGCTCAGGGGTCCCAGCTGCTGCCTTTGGTTTGAATCTGCTGCTACACTTCAGTCAAAACCTGCACCTTCAGGCTGAGCTGCAATAAGTTGAACACGATGGTCTGCACAAGCCTCCTCACCACAGCCATGAAATTAACTCGAAATTATTAAAATGTTAAGACACTCTTCACCCTGCAATATTCTTTGCTCTAACTTTTGCCGCCTAACAAGCTGTGCTGGTAAGTGCAGTTTCCCTTGGCAATTATCAGTGAAGCTGGCTCTGTTTGTGGGCTGGATTTGTGTTTCTCAGCTCTGGAAGAGGTGCTGATCCCATGCCTCATTCTTGGCATTGCCAGGGTCCCTGGCAGAAAGCTGTGCACAGATCCTTCCACAGGGGACTACTTCATTAATCAAGTGCTGACAGTCCTTCTCACTGGGGTTTTTTCCCATATGATGGTCAAACACATCATTTTTGCTCCTGAAAGGTGTTGCCTGCAATCCTGCATGGCACAGCTGCATCACAAAGGCCCCAGCAGTGGCAGAGGGTCTGGAGCTCAGTCTGTACCTTTGGGGAAGGGAGCAGTGCTTCCCAACATGCAGCCAGGACCTCGTACAGATGTAGAGACAGAGCCAGTCTTTTGACAAGCTTCTTCCACCTTCTGGGTTTAACAGCTAGTGACAGCCCATGCCTGCTGGTCAGAGCCCCTGTGAATGCTCTAAGCTCTGCCACCATTTCAGGCTTGGCTGCCCTCTCTCTCAAAGCCAAAGTTAACCCATCCTTTTCTCAGTTTTCCATGTGAAAGCAGCACTCAGCAGATCTGCAAGGCCCAGCTAAATATCTGGAGTCCATACCCCCAGTCAGGGGCATCCCACCCCCAGAATGGGGGAATCCCAAGATTTTATATGGAGGCAAAACAACTCTCTCATTTTCAATGGCATCCCTGGTATTTTGCAAGCTTTTTTTGGCTGCCACTGCACATTGAGCTAATGATATTGGAGAACTGTCAGAACTGAGTCCAGCCATGCCCAGTCCAAGCTCAGCACATGCAGAGATTGCCCAGATTGTTTCTCCCCACATTCATTATGGTCAGTTACACTGATGCTCAGATTTACCTATTCACACAGATTTCTGAAATCCTTCGGAGGTTCCCTGCTATTGTGATGGCATTTGACTGCCCAGAAGACCTGAACTCTTCCCCCTCACTCCAGCTGTGTTGTGAGCAAATGCTCAGCTGGAGGGATGCCCAGTTGGGATGAGCATTGGAGGAGCTCAGCCCTCTTCGGCCTCTTGCCCACCAGGTCTTGCTCCTACGAACCTGAAGGCAGATTTTACACCACAATTACTTTTTTTTTCTTAAAAAGCTGACATCATTGATTATTAAAGGTCAGTGAGAGGAAGAAATCTCTTTGCATTTGCCTCTTAGCTGAAATCTGGGAACTACTGCCCATCTGCCAGGGCAGTGCTGGAGATAAGCCCAAAGTCCAAACTCAGCAGCAAGCTACAACTCCTCTAGATCTGGCCAGAGCAAATAACATCTCCTGCCACTGCTACATGCCTGTGATTTGGGTCAAACAAACCTTTTGCTGAATGCTTGCAACAATTTGCACAAATTTCTTTAGATCCAGGGTCCAAGAAGTGTTCCATGCAGAAGGGAACTGGGCACAAGTTTCTTTCTGTCTCAGCAGAAACATTTACATTTCCATCTCACAGGAGAGAAAATCTAGATGCTATTTTTTCCTCCTCACGGCTTGTTGCAACAAGGACTCTCCCTACTACCTTTCCCAGAGGGGAGAATAGTTGCCTTCATTTCTAAATTTAGATTTAATGAGTGCAAAATGAATAAGGCAGCAGGGGAACCTAATCTGGTTAGCAGAGCAGCAGCAGAAAGCGCAAGATGCGTGAGTACAGTGTTGGGTTGTGATTTCCTGTGCTGAACGCACAGGAGCATTGGCTTTGTGGATAAACAGTTGGGTATGAGTTCGGCAGGCAGTCCTTACTGCTGGTGATGAGAGCAGAGCTGAATTTGGCCCTGGGCAAACACGCCTTCCTGCTGATCTTGCTGCTTGGATGCTGTTTATGAAGGGAGAAACAGCACAGGCTGGAATATATAAAGTTCTGTGTAAAAGCATCCCCTTGGCACAGCTTGCAGATGTACTTGGCTCCCTAACAGGCACCCTCTGGCTGTCCCTGCCATTGTCCTGCTCTCGGGGCTGGGAGGGCCTGGGCTGCCTCTCTCCTCCATTCCTGGAGCACTGATCATTCACTAATTCAATTCCAAGATCCCCAAAACACCTCTATCAATACACCTTAATTTTGCTCCAGACCTGCTTCTCCAAGTCCCTACTGATACCCTTCACTCCTGACTTGCATTATCCTGGTTATCCTTCCCATCCTTCACGGCCCAAAAGGAGAGCGCTGCTGAGCTCAGCTCCCCTGCATGGCTCTCCTGATCTGCAAACTATCTAAATGGGTAGGATGCCCTGACTCTTCCAGCTGAGATTCTCAGAAAATGTTTCCTCCCAAACCCAAACATTCCAATTCCCAAATTTCTTCTTGGGGGTCATTCTTGGGGAGTAGCTCCATGGGGGAAAAGACAAAAAAAAATTACCATCAAGGTAACCAAAGTAGCTGCACTGCCCAAAAGTACAAAGAAGAATGTGTACACAGAGATAAAATACTCAGATTCCACTGCAGGGCATTTTAAGGCAGAATTAGCACCTGGCACTTGTCAGAAACAGCAGAGGATGGCTCATGATGTTAAATAATCAAGGCACTTGCTTTGGTCTCCAGTGAAAGCTGAAACTATCTTCAGAAACCATAAATTCTGCTAATCCTGTGCTGATGCTGCCACTTTCTGTGGTGTCCTGGGGCTTCCTTGGAGGTCTGTGGACCAGAGACACATAAAGGATGCACAGACTGAATTTCAAAAGCATCTCTGCCCCCCCAACTTCTACTGAAGTCATCTGAGGAGACTGCAATGCTCCAATCCTTTCCTAATTAGATCAGCAGCCTCATCACCTCCTGAGAGGGCTTGGTGTATCCTCTGGCTTTTAAAGGAATTCTGTATCAAAAGCAGAGATCCAAAAAATTGGAGCCTCCTCAAATACAGAAAGAAATGTAAAGAAAATAAAGAGCCTTCCCATCACAATTTTGAATAATGACAGCTGGAGAAATAACACTTGTTTGTAAATAACCCATGACCCTTTTCATCCAAAGGAATCCTGGTAGCAAATGAATCAATGCTTTTCTCAAGGCATAGAGGGCATTAATAACATGCTTGGCCAGTTTTCTCACTTGAATTCTTAGCTTTTTCAAGGCTGTGACCACACATTCCCAGAAGAAGAAATAGATAATGTTATCTTTAATTTCTCACTAATTTACAATGGGCTTATTTTCAAGGGATGGAGCAGATATAATTTATTTTTATACAAAATTTATTTCAGGGGATGAATGCAAACAGAAAGCATCATCAATTACTCAATCAAGCATGGAGGCAGCAAATCAGCTGGGTACGAGCAACGAGGGTCAATTATCCCCCTATATAAGATATTTCTGCAGTATATAAATTAATACAATACCATGGATTTGTGTTTCAGTGCTTTCACATTGCCTGATATCACACAGATATTTAATGTTTATTTGTCATTGTTGGGATGAGGGTTCATTTGCACAAATGGGTGTAAAGATGACCCTGGATCTGTGTCTTGTAGCATTTGCAGGTTGAGCTGAGAGGACAAGGGAAGAGTACCTGAGAAAAAGGGATTGTTATTACTCCCATTTTACGGGTGAGGAGTCTCAGGAAACAAGGCTGAGTGGAAGTGTGTAAAGGACTGAGAGGTGACTCCTGTGCTCCAGTCACACTGTGTGTCTTCCCAAGAACATCTACACCACAGAAATTCAGCAAGCAGCTGGGAAACTGCAGCTTTGTCCTCTCCATCTCCAACAAAATGAACGGGATTAGAGATGCTCAGAGATAACAGGTGGCCCAGAGGTCACCAGGGAGCCAAACCCTCACATTTCTAAACCCTGTGGCTGAGACCTGCACAAGCCAAAATGAGCAAACAACAGTGAAGTGTTTGTAAGGATTTATATAAATGATGCTTGAGTGTTTTCCTTGGGGATATTCCTGCCCTCTGCCACGAATCTTCATACAAATGATATTTTTGTGTGCAAGACCAATTGTACAAAGGAAAACGCTCAGAAATATGCATTTGAGTGAGGTTTCACTACAAAGAAACCTTTGTGGTGTATGAAAGTTTCAGTCCCTCAGAGAATGAATTGAAGAAACACAATCTAGGTAATACATTTTGCAAACCAGAAAATAGTAACAAAAGGCTGGCAAACAGCCAAGTGCCATAGAAATGAACTCCAGGACTGAGATACATCACATACTGTGTTTGAATAAGGAACATTGTCATAAAAAACAAGCCTGTTCATTCATGAATAATACAGGACCAAGGGACAGGTCTGAATTTGTCATGTAAATTATTTACTGTAACTGTGAAATGGCCACCTGTCTGGACTTGTTGCAGCATTTGAAACACAGGCTATTAAATTAAAAAAAAAAA